>VOQZ01000243.1:0-26091 GCA_008079305.1 Phytophthora palmivora | reverse complement strand
CCACTTCACTAATTGATTCACCAATTGCTACGCACGTCAACTCCAATGGCCACAAGTGCTCCTTCCAACGCCAACGAGCAGTGCGTAGGTCCTCAATCCGAACAGGCTGGCAAGGCCGACGGCTGCGCTGGCTGCCCCAATCAGAGTCTATGCGCGTCCGGCGCAGCGCGTCAACCGGATCCGGCCGTGTCGGACGTCAAGCAGCGTCTCTCTGGCGTCAAGCACAAGCTGCTGGTTCTGTCCGGTAAAGGTGGCGTGGGCAAGAGCACTGTGGCCTGTCAATTGGCCTTCGCTTTGGCTGGCAAGGGCTACCAAGTGGGACTCTTAGACGTGGACATCACAGGCCCCAGTGTGCCCCGCATGCTCGGCCTTTTAGGCCAGGAAGTGCATCAGAGCGCTGCCGGCTGGTCGCCCGTCTACGTGGACGACAACTTGGGCGTCATGTCCATCGGCTTCATGCTGCCGGACGCTGACGACGCCATCATCTGGCGTGGCCCCAAGAAGAGCGGCATTATCAAGCAGTTCCTCGTGGACGTGCAGTGGGGAGAACTCGACTACCTCATCATTGACACGCCACCTGGCACGTCGGATGAGCACATTAGCATCGTGCAGTACATGAAGGAGGCCGATCTGGATGGAGCTGTTGTGGTCACGACGCCACAGGAAGTGGCACTTAGTGACGTGCGCAAAGAGCTCAACTTTTGTCGCAAAACCAACATCAACGTGCTCGGAGTCGTGGAGAACATGAGCGGCGTGCAACGTCCGCTCAGTGACGTCAAATTTGTCGGAGCTGATGGAGATGACCAAACGGCTACGTTTATGAAGGTGAGTGAGTTGGTGATGTGATGTGCGCGAAGGACTGACAAATTGTTGCGTTGGTTTGTAGCTACTGCAAGAGAAGGCACCGGAGTTGCTGCAACACTCCGTACAGATGGAGGTGTTTCCTGCATCCAATGGCGGTGGTGAGGCAATGGCCAAGAGGTTCAATGTGCCGTTCCTCGGACGTCTCCCATTGGACAACAAAATGACCGGTGCGTGCGAAGAAGGTGTGTCATTCTTGGAGGAGTATCCGGACTCCGTCGCGGCCCCTGCCTTTAGCAGAATTGTTCAAGGTATGATTATCTCTGGCTTTATCTTTGTGTCGCTGGAGACACTGACTTGCCTGTTGATTTGTTGTGTAGATCTAGTTGCAAAAGTGGAAAAGTGAGGAACTCAAGTTTGCCAGATCCAATAACATCGACCTTCGATCATTTCAAGAGGAAACAAAAAATTGTATATATGCACACTGACGACATTTCATTTACTTGTTTTAGTGGAAGACGATGTGAGCTTCCAGATCTCGCGCTGCTGTTCTTCGAAAGGGTACATCACTTCTTCCCTTACTGCTTTGACAATGCATCTATTGAGCTGGACAATTGCTCCGTGTTGAGCAATACAATAACGACGGAAACGTTGTCGGACGAGCCTGATCGAATTGCCAAATTTGCCAGCGCCTGACTAGCTTGCTGTGAATGGACACAAGCAACTGATTAGAAAAGCACACAACCGAAGTTATTGAGATAAGCATTCTTCTTACCTTTGCAGAGTATCCTTCGTTTAGTCTGTCGGATACGTATTTCACGGCCTCCTTGCTCTTGATCGTATCCCACAGACCATCACACGCGAGAATGAGGAAGTCAAACTCAGGAGTGATTTCAATTTCCTATCATAAGAGTCGTAAGACAGATCGTCAGTCTTCTGACAATTAAGCCACCAGTGCAGCTTCACCTTACTTGACACTCCGGCACCGATATAACCAAATCGCCATGAAACACGCGATCGTGTCCTTCGGGGAAAGCCCAATACTCATACTTAGATAGTGCTTCGCCTTTATAGTCAATATCGCCAATGGCACGAGAAACAGCCAGCTCGCCGTTTACTCGGTAGATTGTTACCCATTTCACCACCCGCTCGGCGCGCTGCTGGATCTCCGGGTCACTCAAATCCATTGAGTGCAACTTGGACAGCTGCAGCTCGCGCTCCTCTTTGACCCAACCTCCCTGATTTTCGATCCGTTTTCGCTCATCTTCACGCCCAGGGGTTTGTTCTTCAATAATATCCAATGCTTGACCTCCAATACTCACTACTGCTCTGCTGTCACCAATATTCGCTGTGATCAAACGGTTGCCTCGAATCAGCACCACCGCTGCTGTAGTACCATCATCCAGACTCTATATCAATTTCCGAAAACGTGTTAAGTATGATCGCATCAGGAGATCAAACATTATAGCGTACCTCCTCTTCTGCCTTTTGCAGAAATTCCTTGTCAATCCGCGCAAAACACTCCTTAAAAGCGATTTGTGCGTCCGTTGCAAAGGCTTCGTGCGATGTCAAATAAGATACCAATCGTTGGTTGGAGAAAGTTGCAGCCTGCAGTTTCCATTCGGTGAGGGCTGAGTATTTAAATCAAAATATCGACCAGCACAGCATCTACTTACCCGAACACCACTATGGCCATCAAATAAAGCGTAAAATGACTGCCTTTGATGATGCGGTTCGTTATGTTTCAAATGTGAGTTGAGATCTGGGATGCAGCAGCAAACATCTTCCATGGCCGAACGAACGCCTAATAGCGACGTCACGCCGTGAACATCATCGCCTGTGGAGTAGCTTGAGCTGTCCTCGTTAAAGGTCTCATGTAAAGAGTCGCGGGTGTTATGGAGAATGACTCGATAGGCTGCATCTCTGCGAAGCCTTCTCTCTGATGGCGAGGCACCCAACGTCCTGCAGTGGGAGCCGGCGCAGGTTCCGGGGGTGGAGACAAATCGACTGGAAGAGGTGGTGGTGAAGTCGGCTCCGCTGCACTGCGGTTTCGAAGATACCGCGGGATGTACTTGCCTGTCGCGACCGGAGGTGATGGCGTCGGTAATATCGGAAGCGGTTCAGTTGGCGTCTCTCGGTTCTTGCTCGCAGATCCATCCTCCCACTGGCTACCGAAACGGTCATCATGATCGATGTTCTCCTCCTTTGCTTCAGCAATTGAACTTTGCCGTAACGGAGGATTGTGGTGCTCCGGTACATCATCCATCGGATCGAACGCAAACATCAATGGACTCCGCGGTCCAAAACCTGCAAAAGCCAACGGGCTACTCGCTCGCCGAGGACTAGTCCGTGATGATGAAGACCCATCACCCGTCGATTCGTCTGAAAAGCTCGTCGACGCAAAAAATCCACCGCTTGCACGGCCACGATATAAATCATCAACAGAGGCGGCTATGGGAAACTGGTCCATGTAGTCTTGATGATCGAATGAGACGCTCCGATTCACGCGGGGCATGCTTTGCTTTAGAACCATCCCGCACATAAACACAGACAGGTTCGCTCAAAGGTAAGTAAATCACGCATTGATTCATCCATCGGTTACAACGCAAATTCGCACGTACTCTTCGAGATAAACTATTGCAAAGCCGGTTCGGTCGATGCTCGGCCTGAAAGAAAGTGACCAATATTGTGACGCTTAGCATCCATCACGTCACCCACTAGTCAATCAAATAGACGTACTTGTGTCCTCGATAATGCCGATACAATATTCGCTATTGATTTCTGAAAGTTAAACAGCCACTCGTGCATCTACATACGCATAAATAGTTAGTCACCATTAAAAATTTGCAGCATCCGACAAATTCTTCACCATGTCTTTTGATTCGGCACGTAAAACATATCGCCGACTTTCCATGCGGATCTGAAAGGCAGCGACGCCAAAGTCCTTCTGCAAGAGTACGGCAATGTGAAATTGACGGTAGGAGGGAAGAGATGTGAAGGGTGAGTGTCTATGAACAGGAAACAATGCTTCCTTCCTCTATAATAGGAGGCAATTTGGTCAAGTCGTACCGCTGTAGTGACCGAGTCGATGTTTTCCATCGAGATGACGCCGCAGCACGTTTCGTCGGTGGGTTTCTGCTCCTTGACGTCACTCTGAGACTTGTAATAGAAGAGTTTACTGTCCTGCATGACAAACCACCTCTTTTTCCAGAGTTTCGGGTCCTCTGAGCTCTGTTTTTCCAGATATCCCTCCATAAAGGCAGCCCTAAAATGTATCAATGAAAAACAATGCAATCATTAGCTATATACCCTGCAAGAGACTGCTATTCCGTAGTAATTACTCGAGATATCTGGTGTATCCATCCATCGTCCGCGGTCGGAAGTAACTCGTTGATGTCATCACGCCACCTACCAATTCATTCTTGTTAGTCACTAAAAGTTGATCTAATATTCACTTAAAGTTGATCTAGAGAATTCACTTAAACTTGATCTAGAGAATTCACTTAAACTTGATATAGAGAATTCTCACATACCTGCACCTTCCAAGTCGTCTCCATCTGAAGACGACGATGAAGACGACGAAGATCGACCTCCCGCACGGTCGAAAAAGCGTGAGAAACTGGAGACGCGGGCGCTATTGGGGACAGGAATGGGCTCATTGTTGCTCTCTAGATGCGATGTGGGGGCCGTCTCAGCACGCTCGCGGTGTGCGTGAGAGGCCGGAGAAGCGTAGGCTTCACCTGACTGCCAGGACGCCGGTGGAGCGTCGCGATGTAGGAAGCGGCGGAGACTGGCCATGGAGCAGTCAATGGGCTGCCAAGATTCGATTTGCGAACTAGCAAAAAATAATTTTAATCCCCCTAGTATTTTAAGGGTGGAAATGCTCTTGTACCCTCTATTAAGGTCTTAATTGATAAATCGTGGGTTGAAGTTAGCAATTTCAATCTACTACAACTACATGGAAATGGAACTATCGATAAACAAACAACGAAACGTTATATTGACGTTTACCAGTTTAAGATCAGCATTAGTCTTATAGGCTTGAGTGCTTTCACAAGAAAGCCACCATTGATATCTTCATTGTTCATTGCGAGCTGTTTGCAACCCCTAAAAAAGCGTGCGTCTTGGTAGGAACGAGCTGGCGAGTTGCTTGTGTCTTGAAAAAAATTCCATCTTAGTCGGTCGGTCCGTTCATGCTCCGCTCAACCACGAAAATGTGATTGCCCTTCGACACCTGCAGTCACTTTTCATGTCCAAAGTTGCCAATAGCCGCTCTACTGTTTTGCATTGAACTCTCAGATTAAATACGCGTAAAACTCATTCGGGCTTGAATCTTTCCGTTAAACTACTTGTGCCTTACCGATACTTGGTAAAATGAGGATAATACATTCCCAGTATCACAAATTCGGTCGTACACATCAATCTATAGTTCATGACGGGATGGATAGTGTTGGCTCATTCATGGTTATATTATCACTCATAATGGATTCACTGAAATGTACTCGCGTTTTGGTGATTTTTCCCTCATGTTTGATTATCTTTTCTAAGAAAGCTTGAGGTACCCGCTTCTGATCAAATATCGCATCGACCAACCAGTGCGTTTGATCGACTCATCAGAGTGTCGCCATGTCCAGAACGCCCAACCTCCTGTAATGTCTGCATTGTAGTAAGCGAGCTGTTTCCTTCCCAATTCGCGGAAGTTGTCCAAATTCTGGAAAATACCTGTCTGGTCAGGAGGTCCTCCCATGCACCATTCTCCTAAGAAGAGGCGGTTGTTTGTAGGTGCTGCCTTCAAGTGAGTTTGGTCGTAGTTGTCGATTTCTGCCAGAATTTGTTGTTCAGTCTTGCCAGCGTAGCCCCAGATAAAATATGCGTGGATCTCGTTCCACACATTCACGTATTGAGGTGCACCGATCATACCGCGCAAGTGATCTGCATCTTGTTCACTCAGGAACGGAGTCACAAACAGGATGCACATATTACCCGTCGCTCGAATTTGCTTGTACGCTTCAATGTAGAAATTTTGCAGTATGGTTCGGTCGACAGGCGGGGTCGGCTCATTCATCAATGCCAAGCCCAGGAACGCTGGGCTGTTCCTGTACCTTGCTGCAAGAAAAGTCGCGAATTTCAATGAGTTGTCAATGTTTGTTTGTAAAGTGCTCCATCCAACTTTTCCAATCGTAGCAGGAGCGCTGTGTTCGTAGCCGTTCTGGCTTCCCTGATGTGCGTGAAGACTAATGATGACGGCGATGTTGTACTTGACTGCCCACGAGTTGATCAGAGTGTCGAGATACTTGAGTCCTCCAGGGGCAAACACATCTGCTTCTGTGCCTGGGGATGTGGTGGCATCTCGAATAATCCAGTGCCCGACAGGGACACGAACTGTGTTAAGCACATTCGTCGCAGCAATTTCCTTGATATCGGCCTCAGTGATCCAAGTTTGTCGGTGGTTTTCAAATGCAGCAGTACCTTTCGTCTTACCGAGGAATTTCATGACATTGTATTCGCCTTGCCAAGCCGTGGTGCTAGGTATGCCAGCCCACAGAGGTGAGTTCCAAGACATCCAGTACTCACTCACCAACCAGCCACCCAAGTTGACAGCCTTGGACTTAGCAGCACCACTCCGAATTTTTGCTTGAATATGGTTAGATGCTGTACTTGAGGTAACAGTAGCAGAAACTACTCCTGCCACGTTTATCTTCGTCCCAGTGCCAGTCTTTAGGTAGCAGTGTGGCTTACCGTCCCATCCGATATTGACAAACGTGAACGCCACACATCCTGCTGTTGATGAACACTTGCTGCAACAATCTTCCGGCAGTGTCAACCCGGTGATGTCACCGCCAGTAAGATCATTGCCCCTGTAGTCAATTCCAACCTCGGGGATACTGCACTTGGGAAATGTGGGGCGGCACTGATAGTAGCTCGGATTCCAAGGCTGACAATATTCGCCGGTTGAGCAGCAGTTGGGGCCAGTCTGAGCGTTGCCGCACGATTGACCGACCCCAGCGCAGGCTTCAGCCACTTCTGTGGAGGCGAACACTCCGTTTGATGTTGGACTGGATGCGGCAATGAACGCGAGAGCTATCATCACTGACCGTAGAAAAAAAGTTTTTGAAAGCATTGCTTCTTGTTTTCGACGCGATGCCAAAGTGGAAATGAGCTCAAGCATTTGTCAGCGGAAGGCGTAAGTATTTAGACGACAGTTCCAGTGAACTTCATGTGAACCCCTTGCGATCGAAACTATCATTTGTACTGTCTTGGCCGTTAAATAATGTCATGGAGCACTATGTCGTTGTCATTCCCGACCAACTCAAACATCCGCTTCAAAGAGACTACTGCCCGTAACGTCAAAGTAGAAGAAAATCGCATGGGTCGAATAATGACCAACGCAACTGGGTATGACCATGTTCATTTGGTTTGATCTATCCTCAACAGTGCAGTGCTATCCAGCATCAAAACTTTTGATTGGAAAGGACGGGAACGCGGAAGTCTATGATGCACGCGCTTACTTCTTGGTCAACACGTGGTTCTTGTACTCGCTCATAGTACCGCGATAACGAGCCACCTTCTGGTCACCGACCACCCACAGCTCCTCGCACACGCTCGTGACAAAGTGCTGGTCGTGGGAGACAATCACCACACCGCCCTTGTACTCGCGCAAAGCATCGATCAACGCGTCGATGGTCTCCATATCCAAGTGATTCGTTGGTTCATCAAGCACCACAACGTGCGGCAGACGCCACGTCATGAGTGCAAAACCAACACGGGATTTTTGACCACCGGACAGCGTACGTGTGGGCTTGATTGCCAACTCGCCTGAGAGATTGAAGCGACCGAGGTGTGAACGGAACTCGTCCGGCTCGTGGCCTGGGAACATTTCCTTCATGTTCTGTACAGCAGACTTGGACAAATCCAGCGAGTCGACGTGGTGCTGCGTGAACGTGGCCACGCGCAACCGCGGGTTCATCGTCACAGAACCCTCGTTCGCTCGAAGTTTACCAATCATGATGTTGATAAGCGTCGACTTACCCGAACCGTTCACACCGAGAATACCAATACGACTTGACATGTCTACGCCAATGTGCACGTCCTTGAACAGCAGCGGTGACTCTGGGGTATACCGGAAACCCACATCCTCGACAGCTATGATAGGTCGGCCAAGTGGCTCGGCGGGAGGGAAGTGCATCCGGAAAGCGTGCTCGTCCTCTGGCTCGTCGATCAGCTCATTGCGTAGAATTTTGTCCAGCGCCTTGACACGCGACTGCACCAGCGGGGCCTTCTTGGCATTGGCACGGAAGCGCTCGATGAACTCTTGCATATGCTGAATCTTCATCTGTTGGGCATCGTAGGCCTTGCGTTGTTGACGCATGTTCTCCTTCATCGTGTGCTCGAACGTGTTGTAGTCGCCCTTGTAATACACGAGCTTCTGGTTCGTCAGGTGGATAATGTCGGTGGTCACGGCATTGAGGAAGTTTCGGTCGTGGGACACCACGATCATCTGCTTCTCGTACTTGTCTAGATAGTGCTCGAGCCAGATAACAGCTTCGAGATCCAAGTGATTAGTCGGCTCATCAAGCAGCAACAGATCAGGTGCCATGAAAAGCGCGCCAGCCAGAGCCGTACGCATCCTCCAACCACCAGACAGTGCCTTAGCTGGACCGTCCACTACGTGGTCAGGGAACTGCAGGCCACTCAAAATGGTGCGTGCTCTCGACTCGGCCGTGTCTGAGTCGATGTCCACGAGTCGGTCGTAGATCTCCTTGAGCCGCGTGCTGTGATCGGCTCCGTTATTGGCCTCATCGGCCGTGAGCTCTTTCTCCTCCTGCAACAACATGGTGCGTTCGTAGTCTGCAGCCAGCACAACTTCCAGCACGCTTCGATCATCTTTGCTGAGTTTCGAGGCCGACTCTTGCTCCACCAACTGGATGCGGATATGTCTCGGGAAGCCTTCCAGCTCGTAGTGCGAGATGTACCTGAGCAGTGTCGTCTTGCCCGCACCATTTTTGCCCACAAGTCCATAGCGACGACCGGCTACGATCTTGAGCGCTGTGTCGGACAGCAGCGTCTTGCCCTTGAAGTTGATACTCAGTCTAGGCACGTGCACGTCACGCTCACCCGTGTCCTGCGTCAGATCCGGCAGGAAGCGTGCGTCTTCCCACTCGCGATCAAGCTCGGCCTGTTCTTCGTCGCGCTCGGCCGTGAGTTGCTCCAGTTTGATCTGTTTCCGGACCTGACGGGCCGAGAGCGCCGACTGCTGCGCCTCCAGCTCGTCGTTCGTGGTCCGCCGGATCTTGTCGAAGCCCCACATGCGGGCCATGAGCTGCTCGGCGTCGGCCGCGCCCTCGTCCTTGCGCGCCTGCTCCTCGATGCTCTGCGTCGTCTCCAGAACCCGCACAGCCTGAGCCGGACCCGCGCCCAGCTGCGCCTGAAGCTCGGGACTGTCCAACAACTTGGCCGCCAGCGCCGCGCACAACGTCGACGCGGCCGCTTCGTCCTCGCAGAACGACGTGCTGAGGAGGAACGGGGCTACGCTCTCTTCCAGCAGCGACTCGAGCGCCGCAGCGTCCGACGGCACATCGTCGGCCAATTGGTCGGCCACCGCGCCGCTCAAGTACTCGAGGATAGTCTCGTCCAGGCCGCGCAGAGTCGCCGCGAGGGCGGCCGTCACTGTCTGCTCCATGCTGGATTTGTTGGTGTCCAAAATAACCCACAGCTTGGGTGATAGTTGATTTAGGTTAAATAGCCCATGTGGGTCATCTTTTAGAATAAATTACAGGTAGCGATGGAAAGGACACTATTAGAATGGGCACGGAATGAATCAAAATGCAAGATTACTTTAAAGTCATCCAGGTTCTAGTTGAATGCTATTGGATGGATGCCTGGAGAATTCAAGCAAACACTTTCCACAAGTTTGAGTCGATAGAATCGACGTTAAGCGGGAATTCGCTGACTATTGAACTTGTAGAAATCAAAATAGTCGAGAACCACCCTTGTGTCTCTCATAGCATCAAAACTGTTTGCCATCAGCGTCGACGAAACGTCGTCAGGTGTCTTGATTTGACCATGCCATTGCTTAAATTGTTGAGTTTGGCAGTCACTGACCATTTTCAACAAGTCCTTGCTCCTTAAAGCATCTTGTTTGCTTCTACCGAGCATGCGCGCCAGTTCTACATCACCGAAACGCTTTGTCAATGCCGAGATAGCGGGAAACTCGTCTGGGCTCTTGCTAAGCTTGTTCAGTTTCGTCACGTAAGCCACCCAGGTTGTAAACTCTGGGGTCGCAAACATTTCCCCTCTTTTCTCGTTCAAATTGAGAAGATCGAAGATATCATCAACTGTCTTTCCTTGGTTTCGCCAAATTTCCTCCTGCATTTTAGCAGCGATATTTTCTGTTCTCCGGTTAGTCTTTGCTATCTCAACCAACTTCACCAGTCCTTGGTCGCTGTAATGTGTCTTTAGCACCGAAAACATTGCTTCATCCGGATTCGTCTTGTCCAGCTTTGCCACATAAGACTCCCAAGTAGTGAAAACTGGGTTTTCAAACAGTTTGTCGACTTCCTTGTTTAGGAAAATGTCATCCGCAGAGTTATCTTTACTCATCCACTTCTGGAACAGTAAATTCTCCAAGGTGGTAGCAGCATTCCTCGTAGTATAATCATTCTTCGTAGCAAGCAACACCTTTGCCACACCTTCATCTTCGTAGCGAGTCTCCAATTTTAAAAGCATCAACTGTCTTTCTTCAGTTTAGTCACGTACGAAGTCCAGGTGTCAAGTACAGGGCTTTTCAGAAACTGTGCATCTTCCACGTCCAGTTTTAGAAGAGTGAAGACATCGTCCGCGCTGTTGCCATTCTTCTGCCAACCTTTTTGTTGTGCCTCTGCAATACCGGTCGCAATAGACCTGGAACGGTAATCATCTCTCGCTGCTCGTAACCAAATTGCTAGTGCTTCAGCATCGTAGCGCTTCGCCAGTTTGAACAGCATCATTTCATATGGGTCCTTCTCCAGCAACTTCACGTAAGAGATCCACGAGCCCAAAACCTGGGATTTCAAAAGGTTGTCTCCTTCGTGGTTCAATTTCAAAATATGAAAAACGTCATCTGCGGACTTTCCACTACTCAACCAACTCGCGCGTTGCAGTTCCTCCAATTTTTCAGCAATCCCTCTCGTGTTGTAGTTTTTCGCCGTTGTAGCTAGAATATTAGCTAACTGGTCATCGTCGTAATGTTTCCTCAGTACCATGAACATTAGTTGGTCCGAGTTTTCACTACCCAGTTTTTTCAGGTACAAGGTCCACATTCCCCACACTGGACTCTTAAATACTTCGTCTCCTTTCTCGTTCATCTTAAGCAATGTGAACACATCGTCCGCACTTCTTTCTGTGGCGAGCCAATTAGTCAACAGACCTTCCTCTAGGCGCTTAGCCTTGCCTTTTGTGCGTTCAACGCTACTGGCCGTAACTAGTATGTTGGCAAAAACATCGTCGCCGTAGTGAGACATCAACTTTGAAGCCATGGCCACATCACCGGATTCAGGGTTGTTCTTCATCACGTGTTTAGCCCAGCGTTGAAACTGCTTACTCTCAAGAAGATTTGTCTTCACAAGATCCACTTTATATCGCGTGAAAAGTTTATCCGTCTGCTGGCGTTTGCTCGATACGAAATTGAGTTTGGCACTCTGAGCGAGAATTTTCAAGCGCTGGGTCCCCGATTTGACAAAATCTTTCAGTATTGTAATGTCAATTGCTCGTGCCTCGTGAGAGTTTCCATTATCTGCTGTCACCACGGAAGTCCTCGAGTTCTGCCAAGAACTAATTCCTGAATTGTAGGAAGGCTGTTGTGATGTTGCAGAGTTGCTGCCGATCAATTTATCCGGGAAGACCCCATCGAAAAATGTCATCAGAGCGAATATAATAATCAAACTGAGAGCATAGGAACGGGTAAGATGATATTTGACAGCCATCATATCGCTTTGCATATTGCTTTGAAGCATCATCCTAGTTTCCGCATAAACATAATGGATTGATTACGAACATTTCATGATGATGTAGGTCACGTTAACTTAAATTATAGAGTTCTGATATTGCTGTAGGCTTTGCCTAATCGAGTTAAGATAAAACGAGTGGGAGCCGTTCTGATCCTTGATTATTAGTTGCTGTAATTGTTTTATTAGCTGAGGGTGAATACCACATTGATTTTCTGCTATTTGATGTTCTAAGTGTCTTTGTATGTTGAATGCTGCTTTGACCACCGTTGCTTTAGAAGAGGGTTTCCACACATGGTTACAAGATCTGTAATAAATTACGATCATTTCATGGCTCGTCACCATGACCTGTGAGTGAAAACAGAAGAATGTGTAAATTAATGGCACGAACTTCACCAATGACGAATGCCTTTTTAAAATGTGCAACGTGCTATCCCTTAATCCCAAGCTCCCACTGGAGGATTATTCATCACTTGTTTAGTGGTGTATTGCACAATCGCTGTATGTAGCGAAAACGTTTTACTGGTTTCTTATAACCAGCACATTCTTCGACCTTATCTGTTTTCCTCGATGCTCATTCTCAAACTTTTTCGCGTACACTCACAGCCAAACAAAACGATTTGGTACATGTACTACACTCTTTCAGTCAGCGGTTTGACTGTTTGCCACATTAACAATTGGTGACTGTCGAATAAAATGGTCAAATGTTGCAGTTGACTTCTTCATCCGCTCTGTACTGCCTCACTTTTAGCCAAACAATTTATTCGACTTCAAAATATGCTGTTCGGCGTAGCTGTACTTGCTCAGGAATGACTGGCTACTGACTTTCTCAATGGCGAGGAGATCTCAACCAGCGTTAAATACAGCGGATAGCTGGAGCTGCTAATCATCTTTGTAGTCTTCATTCGCTTGTCCTCACCCTGGTAATCTTGGGAGCGACAGAGAGGATGATAAGCGTGGGGGAATACCGCTATCCTGAATACAGTTTCCGACTGCGGGTGGTTGATTTATTGAGCTGCTGACTTCCGGTCCTGAATGTGGCGGCGTATTTTCGCCTTGTTTTCGTGCTGACGATCCAACTTCTCGTAGCATCGAGGTTGTTCGTATTGCTGGTGACAAAGTGGATCGTGGTGATGCCAGATGCGCAGGGTTACGAACGTTAGTGCTTTTCCGTCCCGTAACGCCACCTTTAGCAGGTTTGTCATGGCCCATGAACTCTCTGACAAGATCTAAGCCATAGGTCTTTTCTAAACTCTTGTCACGGCTGGAGGACAGCGCATCATTCAGCAATTGCGCTGCACCAGCGTTGCTTCGGTTGTTATTACCAATTGTCGGGTCATCAATATTTCCACGTCGTCGGTAGTGCGCTTGAAATCGCCGCGATTCAGCAATCAGCCAGTCTGCATCAACGTTTTCGGAGATATCGATAACCAAGATAGGTGATGGAACACTATCTTGTGCTCTGTTGCTGGCACTTACAAAGCGGTTTTCAGCAGTTTTATCAGCAGCGAAAACTTCGATCCTCCCGTCGTCAGTGACTACAACACTTTTAAGATTTGTGATACCGGTGTTGTTGTGGTTCTTACTCGGGATTAGCGTCTCGATTCCTTTCGCCACGACACGAACTCCATCAAGTGAAATGCAGTTATGACGGAGATCGATTTCTCGGATTTTATTCGCGTTGTTGGTCTCAGCACTAGTGAGTTTAGCAACCAATTTCTTCAAAAACACGAGCAATCGACCCATTCCCTCGCTGGTGAACCGATTGTAGCGCAAGTCAATACGCTGTAGTATCACACCTTCACAATCCAGCATTTTCACAAGTGGTCGCAAATCTTCATCTACTAGCCAGCACTCACGTATTTCCAAACAATCTGAGGAAGGCCAGACTATTCCGTTTGTAAGAGACGCCGAGGTAGCTCTAACAAATGCATCGGCAAACTTGTACATGAGCTTTGACTTAGCGGTTAATACACCTTGGAACTCCGTCGTTAGCTCTATGAACTTCGCTGCGAGCCGCTGCTTTTTGTCTTGAACCTGCTTCCTTTGTTCCAAACATTCCCGAACGTTATTCTCCGAATGCTGCCGCAGATCTTCGAGCTGGTCCTTCAACAGAGCCTTCTCCAGTTCCACTGCCGCTCGAGCTTGAGATTCGCGATTTACATCTTTAACTAACCGATGAATTCGCTCCTTCTGCTCAAGTGTTAGAATTTCTTGTACACTCAAAATTTGTTTTGTCTCTCGATGCCTCAGTTCGTGTTGCTTCTCGAGCTCAAGTCTTTTAGCTAGACCCTCCTTCATCCCTTCGAGCTGCTTCAGTAACGTTGCATTGTCCTGTTTCACTTCAGCGAGTAGTTTGCTATGTTTGTCTTCAGACACAGCAGCTTTTTCTTTTTGCGATGATAGCTCCCCTTCAAGCTGCTTTTTCCACTCAAGGGAGTCCTGCAACACCCGCTCCAGTTCTTTCATCCGACATTGTGTAGCTAACAACTGCTCTTCAGCATTTTCACGACGGTCAACAGCCTCATGCAGTCGAGCCTCCACATCGTGCAACTTCAAAGTGAGATCGTATTGCTTGCTGCGTCTCATCACGAGTTCGGTTTGCACCTTCTCGATCTCCATCTGGTAATTTAGATGCGAAGTTGACAATTCCTCTTGTAATAACTTCCGTTCGCGACGGACTTTTTCCTGCAAGACATTCACTGCTGATGTTTTATCCTCTACTTGTCTGGTTCGATGCAATAACTCAACCTCACTTTCGGCTGAACGCGCAATATGCTCACGATGGGGACTTCGAAGCTGTTCACATTCTCGCTCAGTCTCTTCAAGTCTTGCTTTTAGTTCTTCTGTGTTTCGTTCTTGGGCCTCGAGTGCTTGCAACAATTTCTCGTTCTGGGTTGTTGCGATTTCCATCGCTCTTTCTCTTCCTTCAGCTTGACTTCGGCTCACTTGCAGAGAATCAATTTCCGCTTCCAACTTATCGATCTTCCGTTGTCGTCGCACCAAATCGTTCTCCTTAGAGATAACATTCCTTTGTAACTGCTCTAATGCAGCTTCTACTTCATCCAACTGCACACGAAGCTGGTCATTCTGACCTGAAAGCAGCCACACTTCTCGCGTCTTCGCCTCGATGGCATCGTCACGCAATCGGACGAGCTGGTTCTCGTGAAAACTACGAGGCGAAAGACACGCGTCTGCTCTTTCCGGTTGCAGGTCCTCTACATTCTTCTCAAGTTTATGAATGATTCCTTGATGTCGATCCAGCTCCTTCCGCAACTGCTTCTCCGTCTCCGTTGCTAGTGCAAGTTCTTCATTCTTCTTAATCAACGTCTGCTCTCGCACATCCAGCGCTGTACATACCATAGCAAAATCTTCTTCATCCTTTTTCACCTGTTGACGAAGTTCCTCCATCTGAGCATGCACCTTTTGCATCTTCGACTCTAGACTCTGTGCTTCAGCTATCTTGGCATCAATTTTACTAGTCAATGTCTTAAGCTGTTCCAGCAATTCATCAACATACTCGGTCTTCCGAGTCAGTAAAAGCTCTTTCGCATTGATCTCGGCTGCCTGTTTCTCTGCTAGTAACTTGAAAGCTTGTGCTGTATCATCCAACTCCACAACAGTCTGCTTTAACTGGACAATCCGTGCTCGAAGTGCCTCCGGGTCTTGCAAAACTTCCTCTTCAGCTGTTTTTTCCATGGACATCCGACATGAATTCTCAGTCGACGGCCCAAATGAAGCTCGACACACTCAACAGTCGTTCTGACAGTTCGGATGTGATAGTTCACATTGACTTTTAAGCAGGGTAGTTGCTTGTGCATTGGAAGCTCTAGTGGCGCCTAACTCGTCACCTAGGTGGTATTGAGTATGAGTTGAATCAACAGTCCCGTCCTGGTCTACAATATCACGTCCAATGCATCCCATAAACCACAACCAACTCTTTCAACTGTACCTGCTGCTTGTCAACTACGGTAACATAGCCCTTCGTTAACCAAGACAGATCTGTCTTCATAAGAGTTGCTCTCTCCTCTGCCTCAAATAATGTTGACCATCATATCTCCAGTACAACCACGTATCTATATATTAGAAACGAGCGCTATGAAATCATACGCGCGATATGAAAGCAGCCACTCGCTCTTTAATGTCGTTTGCAGTCCTGTTCAAGTGAAAAACAAATACGTTCGTCAGACTACGAGAGTCGTATGCCAGACGACAGCCTTACCTCTGGGCTCGAAGAACGACAGCCTCATTAACTGCTGGCTTGTGCACCTCTGAGTAATCGGGGGTAATCTGTTGGCCGCGCACGTCGTCGCGTGTCTTGCCGTCAGCAGCCTTCTTAGCAACTTCAGCCTTCATCGAGACGAGATCGTTGAGGCATTCACGAATACGCATGTTAGCGTCGAACTCCTCCACCAGTGTGGCCATTTCATATTGAAACCTGTTGTACAATGCGCAACATCCACATAACGTAAGATAGCCATACATCTGATGATACCAATTTTCTATCCTGGCACCTCTTCACAGATCCAACCGTGCCATCAGCAGAGACACTGCCATTTTCAATAAGTTTTAACAGCATGTCGAGAGCGTACAGCTTAATGAAGAACGTGTACGCTGTGATTCCCGCTCTACGAGATGCCTCACGCATGTAGTTCTTGCCCAACCCTCGAATTTGCTTGTCAGTGTACACAGCTTCACCGTTCTCGAGGCTTAGTTTTGCTTTGCCTTCCGCCGCTGTAAGTTCCGCACGAGCATCTGAAATAAAGATGACAACAGCCAATTAAGACGAATCAGTCATTACGCCGATATCACGAATAAAAGATTTAAAGCATTCGCCCACCTTTCATGTACTGGACAGTTTCCGGGCAAAAAATGTCTGCTTCAATCCGTGTGCGCTTCGATTTGTTGCGTGAACGAAATTTGTCCTCATTTCGAAGAACAGTGAAAACACTGCTAGACAGAACCCACCTGCAACATCAGCACACAAAATAGTCAGCCTGATAATCAAATCGACAATATTATCTTCTTGCCCATATTTACCCTGGAGAGATCTCATTGATGGCCGGAGAAATCGAAGGGATATTGTGAGCTGGTGTGTTAATCAGCGAGAAGGGCATTGCCACTAGTTGTGGCAGCGTATTAACCGCAGTTGCAATCACCGAATATGGCGCCTTCACAAAGTTGCTGGGGAACTTGACGTTGCATCCCAGTCCAAAGAACACACCCTCTCCGTGGAACAGTTCCTGATCTGGAGCCTTGAGAGTATGATTACTGCCAACATTAGCTCCATAGCCAATATTACCTTTTCCCTTCGGCCAGATTGAGGCAATGAGAAGCGCCTGGTGGTGGAAACCCACGAAGGGTCCTACAAAGCTAGACGTCACCTCACCCTCAGCAATCGACGTATTGGATCCGATCACAGAGCTCATGACTATTCCGTGGCGTTCGACATGCGACGTATCACATAAGAATGAACCTTCGACCACACTGAGTGTCTCCACCGTCGAGTTCCACTGCACAATTGAGTCGCGGATGATGCTCTTGGCTCTGATGACGGAAGGCTCGTCTTTTGTCGACAAGATCGTCGAATTGTCAACGTCACTATCCTCCACCACCGCGTAGTTGCCCACAAACGCCCCCTGCACACGAGCGCATCCACGCACTCTTGCATCCTGCGCAACAATAGCCATTGGAGACTTGACCTCCTCCACATATTTGTCCACAAAGGCGTCGTACGTCTTCAAGAACTCCCGATCTCTTCTCCTGGTGGCTACAGCAGCTCCCAAAGCAAAAGTCATGTCTGCTACGACGCGAATGTCGCGCCCACCTGTCTCCACTCCAACATGGAGCAATGTGCCATTGGCAGCTGCTTCGTTCTCCTCTGGACCTGTGACGCTGCCACACTTGATGACAGACGCTCGAGCGTCCACGAGAACATTTCGGAGCACCAGAGTGTCCTTCACTAGGGCGTCGTCTAGCACCACGACGTCGCTCAACGCCGAGTTGTAGACGCCGCATGGGAATGGGATGCCGTCCACGTCGTGGCTGTAGCTAGAAAAGCAACCCAATGTGACGGTCCCATGAAATGAACAATGGCGGATACGTGACGTCTCTAGTGGCTGTGACTCGGTCTTGCGGACATGCTGCCAATTCTTAGCTATAAGTTGAAGTTCGAATCAGATCTGATTCTGCCGTTGAAAATTATTCATAAATTACTTACCAATGTTGCCATTAGCCTCGAGCGCGCGGATCTCGACGTCTGAGAGCGGAGAAAACACGCTGGAGAAGACATTACGGCAAGACTGCACGTAACGCACGTGTTCGGTGGTCAATAGCGCCGCCAGGTCGTTCTCGGGGGCGTCTGGAGCCTGCATCACTTGCTACGTGGTTCGGTAGTTGTGTTGTGTCTACTACACTATATTTACGTCTACCACACCAATCTTTTGTCTGCCACACCTAACTGCCGTTTTGGCGGGAAGTGCCATCACTCTTGATTCAATGGCGGGTCTCAAGCGCGAGTCTCCAGCCGCAGCCGGCGCTCAGCTCAAGAAGCCGCGTCTGAGTGCACATGGCGCCAAAGCGGAGCCCACGACGTTCGCCAGTGACTTGGAGAACATGGCGCCCATCTCCACGAAGGCCAGCTCGTGGCCGCGTAAGCCCATGAAGTCCGTGGACCCTCAGACCGACTCGGTCGCGTTCCAATGGATCGACATCGACATGTACGACGGGCCGCCGCTGCAGACAAACCCGAAGAAGGGCGCAGCTGTGCCTGGTCTCAAGGCCAGTGGAGACAGCAGCCAGAACGCAGCCATCATCCGTCTCTATGGCGTCACGATGGAAGGCCACAGTGTCCTCATGCATGTGCATGGCGTACTTCCCTATTTCTACTGCGTGTGTCCCGACAACTTTGACGAGAGCAAGTGCGGGGAAGTGCGAGCAGCTTTAGACGCTGCTGTAACCCAACGGGACAGAGACAGCAGCAGCAACGCGAGGGTCGTGGGTGTCCAAGTGGTAAGGGACAAGATGTCCATCTACGGATATCAGTTCGACCGCACAACGACGCTCTTCAAGATCTACTTGAGTATGCCGAGCTACGTGCCGAAACTTAGGAGCGCGTTAGAGGGAGGTCTTACATTGCCTGGTTGTGAGTTTCGCAATTACCAGACGTACGAGAGCAACGTACCGTTCATCCTTCGATTTATGATTGATGAAAACATCAGAGGATGCAACTGGGTAGAAGCACCCAAGGAAACGTACTCGGTACGCTCTGATGCTCAAAAGAAGTCGTTGTGTCAGTTGGAGATCGATATTACGTACGACAACCTGGTGAGCCATGCACCGGAGGGAAAGTGGGGCAAAGTGGCGCCCTTGAGGATCTTAAGCTTTGATATTGAGTGTATGGGCAGAAAGGGCCACTTTCCAGAGGCAGAACAAGACCCTGTGATCCAGATTGCCAATGTTGTTCAGGAACAGGGATCTCACACCCCGATTATTCGCAATGTGTTTGTTTTGGACACGTGCAAACCTATTGTTGGTGCTCATGTGATGGAGTTTGAAAAGGAAGGAGACATGCTGGAGAAGTGGGCACGCTTCGTGCAGGAGGTGGACCCGGACATCATCACAGGATACAATATTGCCAACTTCGATATCCCGTACTTGCTCAACCGCGGAAAAGCTCTTAAGCTGCAGGGCTACAATCTCCTGGGTCGATTGACAAACTCGTACGTATTTATCCTATACTGCTTTTTGTTGTGACATCGATGGGCTGACTGATTTGGAATGATACATAACAGTGCAGCATTCATGGAGAAGAAGACGTTCAGCTCTGCACAATATGGTAAGAGCGAAAACGTGAAAACAACAATCCACGGACGGTGTATGTTCGATCTGCTACCAATCATGCGTCGCAGTCAACAGTTAAGTTCATACTCGCTGAATGCCGTGAGTGCTGCCTTCCTTGGTCAACAAAAGGAAGATGTGCCTCACGGAATCATCAGTGACCTGCAGCGAGGAACGGACGATGATCGCCATCGTCTCGCAGTGTATTGCTTGAAAGATGCCTACCTACCGCTGCGGCTGCTGGATAAGCTCTCATACCTCGTCAATTTCATTGAAATGGCTCGTGTGTCTGGTGTACCAATTGACTTCCTGATTGAACGCGGACAACAAATCAAGGTGTTTTCTATGCTTTTACGAAAGTGTAAGGATGCCTCGCTTGTTGTCCCGACACTACCTCGATCGCAGAACAACGAAGATGCTGGCTATGAAGGTGCCACAGTGATTGAGCCTAAAAAGGCGTTTTATTCGGTACCTATTGCGACGTTGGATTTTGCCTCACTGTACCCGTCGATTATGCAGGCCTTCAACCTCTGCTACTCAACGCTCGTTGCACCTGGAGATGTAGACAAATTGGCCCCAGGAGATTACCAAAAGTCTCCGTCGGGCGATATCTTCGTGACAAGCAAGAAAAAGAAGGGTATCCTGCCGCTGATTTTAGAGGAAGTGTTGGCAGCACGAAAGCAGGCAAAGCGAGATATGAATGCAGCCACAGATCCGATGGAAAAGGCTGTGCAGAATGGTCGACAGCTTGCGCTTAAGGTGAGCGCCAACTCCGTGTATGGTTTTACGGGCGCGATTGTTGGCCAAATGCCGTGTATTCCTATCGCGTCCAGTACCACGGCATATGGCCGTCAGCTATTGTTCCGGACCCGAGAAGAGGTGGAGCGCATTTACACTATTGCAAATGGCTACAAAACGGATGCACAGGTGGTGTACGGTGATACTGATTCCGTGATGATTAAGTTTGGCGTTGATACTGTGGAGGAAGCCATGCCACTTGCAGAGGAGGCTGCTAAACGTGTTTCTGACATCTTCCCAGACCCAATCAAGCTTGAGTTCGAAAAGGTGTACTTCCCGTACTTACTGATGAACAAGAAGCGATACGCTGGTCTGTTATGGACAAAGCCTGAAAAATATGACAAACTGGACTCGAAGGGTCTTGAGACTGTGCGTCGTGATAATTGCTTGCTGGTACGGCGTATGGTGGAATCTGTGTTACGCAAGATCCTAATCAATCGCGACGTACAGGGTGCTATTTCGTACACGAAGAATATCATATCGGATCTTTTGCAAAACCGTATTGATATCTCTCTCCTAGTGATCACGAAAGGACTGAAGAAGACTGTGGATCAGGATGATTATAAGGTGAAGCAAGCACACACTGAGCTTGCTGAGCGCATGCGTAAGCGTGACGCGGGTTCAGCTCCAGCACTGGGTGAGCGTATTGCCTATGTGATTATTGACAAGGGCAAGGCGACACCGTTGTATGAAAAGGCTGAGGACCCAGTGTACACTTTGGAAAACAATATTCCCATCGATTGCGATTACTATATGAAGCAGCAGTTGCAGAACCCGCTGGAGCGTATTTTTGAGCCCATTATTGGTCTGAGCAAGGTCAAGTCTGATCTCCTCAACGGTGCTCACACCCTCAAGCGCTCCAAACCCGTACTAAAGCAGAACAGTGGCGGTATGATGAACTTTGCTGTGAAGAAGCTCAAGTGTCTTGGTTGCAAAGCACCTCTGAATGGTAAGGGTGCGCTATGCCGCAGTTGCGTTGAGCGCGAGGCGGAGGTGTACTCGCGCCAGCTTGAGTCTGTCAATGAACTGGAGCACATGTTTGCGCGGCTGTGGACGCAGTGCCAAAATTGTCAAGGTAGTCTACACCAAGATGTGTTGTGCTCCAGTCGTGATTGCCCTATTTTCTACAAGCGTATCAAGGTGCAGAAGGATCTCGGAGAGGCTCAGGCATCCTTGGAGCGTTTCCAGTCCGTGGATTGGTAAGAGAAGTTGGTTGAATTAGCTTGACAGCTCGTGCATGTTGATCATTTTCATCTCGGTATGAATACAAGCTCTGCGAATTACAAAAGCGAGCTGTGAGGCAAGTTTAAGTTTCGATGGCTAGATAATAATGGAGACTGACTTTGTAACTTCAGTTTTAACAAGCTGCCACTGAACTTGCTCACGCGTTATCTAAAAAAAATCCTCGTACTACGTAATACTACAGTACAATACTGTAGTAGTACTAAGTTTGTCATACTACTGAGTAGAACTGAGAGCTCAGTATAAATCCCCATCGATTCTTCGACGCAATGTATTTCGAGTCCACTTTGACAAAAGAATGCTCCAACAGCCAGTTTCATCATAGTGGAAGCAAGATTGATGTAACAATGAATTGGTAAAGCAAAGCTTGATCGAAGAAGCACTATTTTACGACCACTGCAATTACGATCACCGAACGCAAATTTTACATGCCACGTTCCGATACTATTTCCAGTTGAGCTACTGGACCTAGTTGCCATGCCTTCACCGCACTCACGCTCGCATCGTTTTACCACTCTGTACACAATGCCGTTCCAAATGCAAGATGTGTGGAAACCGAAGTACCGAGCAAGGGATGCACGCGAATCCAATGTCTTGGAGACTGACTTCAGGACAGTTGCGACTCATTCTCCGACTGTCCTGATCTGCTAGCGACAGCGCTTCATATATTACAAGGCGCAATTGACGCGAGGCCATAAATACCAGGTTTCACGTTTCAAGTGCCGTTGCGATAGCCTCGACAAGACCGATTCGAGTCGCAACCTCTATAGACGTCACCAAACTGCAGCGATACAGTGGATCCAGCTCGCCACTGGCTAGTCTTTCGTCGCTTGTGTTGTCGACTTGCTGTAGGAAATGTAAACACTAGTTCCAGGCTAACTATATCGCCAACGAGCGCTGAATGTCGTCATGGCTATTCTCGCCGCCAGCCATCGCTAACTTGGACTTGAATGCGCCACAACCGAGCGCCTTTCCGGACAGCACGAGTCATAAGGCCAACGGCCATGCTGTTCGTGTGCAAGCGTTCAGCAGGTGCAACTGGCACGTCTGGAAATAGTGCCTTCCAATAAGAAGGCGGCCGAAGCTCGTGTGCAGATCACGAAACCAAACTTCATTCTACAAGTTGCTTCGTCCAAAGCAGATCTTCATGGCCACACCGCGAGACTTTGTTCCACCCTCGGAGAACTGGCGACTGCCGATGGACCCGAATCCCAGATATCGCCCTGTCCCCAGGTTGCCTCGGATCGCGTCGCTCTTGGCGCCGACTCAAGACACAGGCGTGACGTTCGCACAATACGAGATCCAACGACCTGCAGCTCCGACCTACACGCCCCGATCACTCGCTCGTGCAGTGTATCAAGAGCTGAAGCCAACGACACCACTCGAGACCTCATATGTGGATCCTCCCATTGCAGAGCGTCGACTGTACTACCATCACAGTGACCCCCACAAGATCCATGAGATCCACATGCACAAGGACACTCTACCTTATGAACATTCGACCGTGTCCAGGAAACACCTCAGAACCTACGAAGCCGAGAGTGGTCAGAAACGACGTCGAGTGACGCAGCGTGAGCAAAACTACAGTGGCTATTCCCCCAGGATGGAAGCGCAGCAAGTAGCTGCACCTCGCTACATTCGACAAGAGTCGGATGGGCTTGAAAAAGTAAAGCCTCCGATTTCGCGTATGGCATACAATAAAAGTGACAGGCCTTTTAGACCAAGTGTGATGAAGACTCCAGCCCCTTGTACTCCAAGCAACGACGAGGCTACTCCGCTCACGACGTTGGTGTTGAAATCCAAGGAATTTCTCAAGTCCAACAACCTCGTGCGTAATCGCCACGACGAGATCGACTGGGTTGCGACCTTCCTCAAGGTCGGTTTCGACGCTTCCAGTATCTACGCCCTCATGTGTCCATTGCGTAAAGGTCGCTGGAAATCCGAGGAGGAAAACTACACCATGGGTTTGTTGCGTCTCATTGAAAATGGCACAATTTTACTGCGTCATGGTCAGAGCATTCGAGGTTACATAGGCGGAAAACTGCATAGTGACGACATGCGCGTGCTCAAGAAGCTGAGTAACTGCAAGATGTTCCACTTTGCCAAGCTCATTAATCCGAGGCTTGCAGAGGAAGAGAAACTCGACATGAGCGTGGCAGGTGCTCAGGAAGGACTGGAGCAACTAGATCAACTCAAAGGCGAGTTTCTTCGCTCAGTGCAACTCGAAGCACTTGTGGCTGTGCGCAAATATCTCAGCGACAGCTCTCTACGTGATTTACTTAACGTGCGTGCGTGAGGATGGCAACAATATGTTAGTGCTAGTTTAACATGTATGACGAAATGCGAGATAATGCCAGCGCAATTTGTCTTTCTTGCTTTTCTACGCGAAGAGAGGGCTCATGAATAAGAGAAAATAAAGCACCTCTCAGCTGTCGATGTGGCGTAGTGCCTCTTCAAGTAGCGCAATTCGTCCAAGTAGCATCTGGACGATTTCATCATTGTCTTCTACAGATACGTCGAAACCTCGTTTGTCAGAGTTGCATGCAGATTTTTCATCGGTAACATCAGATAACCTCGTCTCCTGTGAAGTATTTTCTGCGGTGGAAACTGCAGTATTCGGAAGTTGGATGACATTACTGAACTCTTCGTTTCCACTGCTATTTTTCACGATGGTTGGAAGTTTCTCATTTGGTGGTGTGGTTGGAGGGCATGCGATAGTATCCGGACCATCTCTGCTTTCAGTTCTATCGTCCGGTTTGCTATCCCCAGATAACACCTCTTCTACTTCACTTCCAGACTCGGGGAAAGAGTAAAAGTCATTCTCCCAATCATGAAGCACGGAGCTCACGAGACTATCAAGCGCCTTCGCTGCTTCACCTGAGATCAATTCTCTTTTTGTGGAGATTCCTCAAACCGTTCACAACAACCTCGCTCCGACTGACTGGAGCTGGACGTGAACCCTAAACTGTCGAAAGTTTCCTCCTGCCTGTACGAAGGTGGGGACAGTGGAGGCTTCATTCCCCAGTGTTTCTGACCTGAGTCTCGGTTTGAATCTGTTGATAGCTGAAATTCTATCGGCTTTAACGTAGAAGGTCCTCCTGACATTGCACTCCAACCGAGACGTTTTCGCACTCTCTCGATGACCTCATCAGGGTCTTCTTCCTCTAAATCCACCGATCCCCACTCTTCAGAATCCCACGATTGCATAACTTCAGGCGTTTTAGGCTTTAATTCTTCCCTTGTATCGCTCATTCCCTCTTCCGAGGTGCTACAGAGACCCAACCGTCGACGCAATGTGCTCTCGACACTGTCGTTATCTTCTTCAATTTTAGTGTTTCTCTCCTCTGACGTGGCAGCTAAGTCGTCACCTAATTCTTCGAAGAACACACCATTGGACGCCCACGTTGACGGAGGTGACGGACTGCGCGAGTATCGGGGGGATTTCGTCCACCAGAATTCGCTCTGATGGGCCGCCACACGAGCCTCTCGCGGCTGAGGCTTTTCATAGCGGAAACGGGCAATATACTTGCCAATTGTGGTCGTCTCGACCGGCGGAGGAGGTGACAGCGGCGGTGGAGGCGGCGCCAAATCCTCCATCAGCAGTACGAACTTAAAGTTGCATCCACTCGGTAATTTTTCTAACACTCACTAACTTTTCGATGAATTTTACATCACTTACCCATTTTTCAGAATTAGAACATACTTTTGCACGGTGAGATTAGTTGTTTAACCTTTGAATCATTGCTCTATCATTTTGATTTTTGGCATCTTGTCAATAGAGCAACATTCGCTTCCCAAACATAAACCAAAACAGCGAATTTTCAGTTGCACTTTGTCACCTTCAACCGTGTTATTTCGACACTCTTAGAATGTCAAGGCCGCCAATGTGTACAAGGTAGGACGTCTTTCCCCGTTTACGATGTGTTGCCAAGTTTATGACAACAGGACGCAAAATGAGTGCTACAATAACCCTGCTGAATTTAATGGATTAGTGGGAGCAGTTACCACCGATAATAGACTCGATCCATTCACGGCCAACAGGAATGCGTGAGTAGTAGCTCGGGTACCCAGGTTTCTTACAGTCATCGCCCCAGCTCACCATCCCAACCAGAAGATCACCTTCTGGACGTTCAACAATGAGTGGGCCGCCATAATCACCGGTGCATGAGCGCTGGTTGCCAACAGGCTGTGAACACATTCTGGTATCATCTACAGACGTCTGTTTGGAGCACTCTTCGTTGCTCATAAGCTGTACATCCGCACGTTGCAGTTCATGCGCAATTTGACCTTCGCCTCCGTGTTGTACCAACCCAACTTGGTCACTGTTTCACCAACCTTGATATCCGATCCGTCAGTCGCTGCGAGTGGAATGGGTTTGAATGAACTGGGCCTTTCCAGTTGCAAGACCACATAATCATACGCGTACTGA
>VOQZ01000242.1:0-40768 GCA_008079305.1 Phytophthora palmivora | reverse complement strand
GTAGGCGGTAAGATGTCTGAAGGAATCAATTTCAGTGACGACTTAGCACGATGCGTTGTGGATGGTGGGGAATGCCTTATCCGAATGCCCGAGACGCTGAGCTGGTCGAGAAAATGGCATTCCTAGACAAGAGAAGTCCGGGTCTGGACGGCAGTTCTACGAGAGTCTCTGCATGAAAGCGGTCAACCAATCGATTGGTATGTTTGGGTTTTCTTTCCTTGAACATTGCTGCAGCTAATGCATTTTGTTCTTTCTTACACTTTAAACATACAGGAAGGTCTATTCGTCATCAGAAGGACTATTCCACAATTTTGCTGGTTGACCATCGATACTCTAATCCAGCAGTTCGAAGTCGTCTGCCTGAGTGGATCCAAAAGCGTGTCCAACCTCCGACATCATTTGGACAGGTATACTCGCAGCTGGTGCAATTTTTTCGTGCGAAAGAGAATGAGGACACTACCGATCAATAGACGGCATTTCAAATACATGACTTGAGACTCGCCATCAGCGGAGTAAGCTACTTTGTAGCTAGCTGCTTCTTGTATTCAGCGTGAATGACTTGCTTCGCAATACCAAGTACTCGCCCAGCCAGAGCTTCGTCGTCATACGACCATTCCATGTGAACTTCCCACTCAGCAGACATCGCCACTCCTACCGTGCGAAGTTTCAGCCAACGGTCGATCCTCTCGATTCGAACATTGCTAATCCACTTCGTAAGGCTGACCTCCAATGCTTTCAGAAGTTGATCTGCATCTGCTTGAGGCTGCTGCTCACTCTCTTCTTCTTCATCAGCCGATTCGACTGCAGCAGACAGAGAGGAGAAACGACAATGCAGACGCAGGACGAGAGCTTTTCTTCTTCACACGAGGAGATGGTTCGAACGGCTTTTTCCAGGAGTATGAAAAGAAGAGCGAGTGTTTTTTTTCTTCCAATCGCCCGTGCGCCGTTGCCGCTCGATACTAACATTAACTTGCGCTTAGGTTCGGCAATCAACATGCCCTGCACATCCGAAGGATTGTTGAACATTGCCTTGTGAATGCGTAGCGGAATATCACGGGCAGGTTCGATGGGCGTTCGTCCTGCACGATTGATTCCTTTTACCACCACGGTGGTTGTCAATAGCTGGATCCATCTTCAGTTGGTTCTGGACGTGAGCTTTGACAAATTCTAGGTCATCAGGAAACGTGTAGTCGAGAATGACCTGGCGAGGTGCCACGCGCGAGACAAGCTGAACAATGCTTCTGGTGTCCACTTCATCTCCACAAGGTTGATAGTGCACTCCACACTCCACATTCACACCTAGGCGCTTGCTGACGCGCTTACGTTCAGGGTCTGCATACAGTAAATAGTTAACTGTACCCGGTATACAATACTCTGAGAGCACGATGAGGTTCTTCGGGTCGCTCGCGACCGCCTTAATAGCCCGCAACGAATCACCTTGAGAAATGTTAGCAGGTCCCGTAAACAGCACAAATGGTCCTGGCTGCTGTAACTTCTTCCAGTCAAACAGTTGCAGATCAGCAATATTTGCCGATCTATCACGCAGCAAGTTTTGCATGGCAGGCGTACATGTGCGAGATAGCACAGGGAGGAATCTGCTTGGATATTCCATAGCTGCGTCTGACAGATATATTGGACACTCCACAGTCTTGCCAATAGCATCTTTCATCTGTTGCCAATGTTCCAGCAATATCGTAATCAATTCATGAAAATACCCCAAGCGGTATACTGGAATCACCACCTTGCCGTTCGAGCTGATACACTCCAGAATTACCTTCACCAGTTCTCTCTCCATTGCGCTCTGTGTCTCCGACACTGTCACCGCAAATGAGCTCCGCGTAATCAGAGCATTAGGCTCCAACCTCGGGATCTGAGCCGGTAGTAGCACCCGTCCGCCGGTGAGGTTAAAATCGTTGGCAAACAAGACCGTCGTGACTCCAATCTGCAAGTAAAAGGCAGAACCACCCGCCACGTGACCTGAATGATACGCTGTGATCTTCAGTTGCTCGTTCACAGTTACACAGGCCTTCAATGCCACTGCTTTAACCTTTCTAAAGGCTGGAGCAATGTCTTGAACATCATACGGGGCTGGTAGACCGCTGCCTCCATCCTTCACCTTCCCATGACATCCAGTCCTGCAGTGTCAGACACACCGTCAGATCTTGTATGTCTATCTATTATACTCTAGTCTTACCAATATTCTACCAGTAAATGTGGCGCAATGGCTCGTGTACCGTGAGTCATAATGATCGCAGGGGGTTGTTTCTGACTCGAGTCTTGAGCTACTGCAGTAGTAGGAGTCACCCATGACACACCACACTTCTCAGCTATGTAGGGCAGCATATAGCAGGTTCCAGGGCGGTAATCCGGTATCAGAATGGCGTCCACAGTGCCTCCATCTCGTCGTAGCAGGTCCTTTAGTTCGCGTCGATACTGGGTCCTTACGGACTCAAAGTCTTCGGCTGCATCGTCTGGAGAGAAGATGGACGTGTCCTTCGCCTCTCCGCAGCCTAACAGCACGGTGATCCCTGTGAGCTCGTCGCGCACACAGAAGGCTGCACCGCTACCGAGCCGCTCAACTGAAATGCTCATGGTCGATTTCTAAGGGAGATTGTAAAATTGGAGACTCAGATCTGAGGACAGCAAGGAATCAGAATACCGGTATCAAATAAGTATTTCAGAAGTATTATGTCCATGAGGACACTATGATTCGATGTTAACTGGTTTTAGCGTCTATCAATGTGTATTTTCAGTTTGCTGACGATTTGAAAGTGGTAGCTCATGTCTAGAATGATCCAGCTTGAACGAGTCCAGCAAAATACGCAGGAAGCTCGTCCGGCGTCAAGAAGATTTTCTCCATGGTAGCTCGCGTCTGTACCTCCACGAGGCCTTCCTTCGTAAAACGCTTGCCAACGACAACACGGTATGGGTACCCGATAAGCTCCGACTCGGCCAATTTCGAACCTGGGCTTTCTCTCCACCGGTCGTCAAGCAACACGTCCTCTTTCACCAAACCGGCCACCTTACCTGAGGCAAGCTGCCCAGCAATTTCCCACGCGGCCTGGGACACGGGGTCATCCTGTTTCTTACCACCGATGGACATGATGAGAACCTTGTATGGAGCAATCTCCGTGGGCCACACAATACCATGGTCATCGTGCGACGCCTCGACCGCCGCAGCGACCAACCGGCTAACACCAAGCCCATAGCAGCCCATCTCTAGCGGAAGTTTGTTGTTTTTGGCATCAGTATATGTCGCGTCAAATGGCTTCGAGTATTTCTGCCCCAGGTAGAAAACGTGACCAACTTCGATTCCGCGCTTGTCCTCAAGTACTGCAGCACCGCTACTGTTGCAGCGCGGGCAACAATCACCAGCTTGTGCCAAACGGAAGTGTCCCCAAGCAAGATGAATGTGATCCTGTTGCATCGACACGGTCTCGGCAGCAGAAAGAAGGGCCTTTATCGCTGGGAAGCGTGCTCTCCTTGCTGCAGAGAGTCATCAAGAAGCAAGTGCAGCTCTCCTGTCATGTCACGTTTCGCAAGTAGCTCGGCGATCTTCGTTTTGTTCTTAACAACTTCACCTTCGTCGCCGCCGATAAACGGTTTGGCTGTCAGTTCATTCACCTCACGATCATAGCGAGCGAAACACAATGCCATTCTTGGCAATGAACTGTTTTCAGCCTCGTCCTTGTCAACTGCCTCAGGATCATAGGCTTCCTCTTGCTCATGAATGAACTTGACCGAAAACCCCTGCGACCCTGCAATCTCCTGGAGATCCATGATTGTCTTCCACATCTGCTCATCGCCTGTGAGAACCTGTTCCTCGAGCTGGGCAATGATGTCACCAAACTCAGTCGAGATTTCGTCACCGTCTTCTGTCAACGTTTCAGTCGAAGTATGCAAAATACCCTCTGCCTTCTCCACATTAGCTGCATAGTCACATTCCGCCGACGAACACGACAAAATCGCGTCTTCGCCGACATCCGCTAGTACGTGAAACTCGTGTGACAGATTGCCACCAATGTTTCCCGAATCCGCCTCCACGCGCTTCACTGGTAGTTTGAGTCTGGAGATCAAGATCTCATTGTACGCAGCAGTGACGTCCTGGTACGTCTGCGATGCTCCCTCATATGTAGCATCGAATGAGTACATATCCTTCATTATGAACTCTCTTGCTCGCAATAGGCCGAATCGCGGGCGAATTTCATCACGGAACTTGCGGCCGATCTGATACAGCCTCAAGGACGAGTCTGCAGTCCCCGTAGTATTGTAGTGAGCCGCCACAAGGCTCGTGATACTCTCCTCATGTGTAGGTCCTAACACCAAAAGGTCCTCACGTCGGTCCTCGAGCGTCATGAGTTCCGGACCGCGACTCTGCCAGCGACCTGACTGCTTCCACAGCTCGTTGGGCGTCAGCACCGTCAGATCCACGCGATTGCCGCCAATCTTGTGCATCTCATCGTCAATCAGAGCCTCTAATTTGGCGACTACGCGGCGACCAAGCGGCAAGAGCGCGAAAAGTCCGTGACCACCTTTGCGCACGAAACCAGCACGTACCAAGAGCTGGTGACTGGGAACTGCTGCGTCTGAAGGCGCTTGCTTCTCGGTGGGAGCCCACAGTACGGAACGCAAGGCACATGGGGCAGCACGAACTGCTTGGGATGTCGAGAGACGCCGCCCTGCAGTTACCAAGGAGCTGCGGCGCGTGCGAACCGCCCACATTTGACCTGCAGATGAAAGGCAAGTATCTATGTGGTGTAGACACACAAATTACACATAAACGCGACTATCTATGTGGTGTAGACACACAAATTCAGACATAAGAGACTAAAACAAGACTCGAAGGTGAGGATTTGCTCCGATGCTTGAAAAGTCGCAGGAAACCTGAAACCTCGTGCAGCTCCCTATGCAAACAGCAGCAACTCTTCAACGACCGAAACTTGTAGTTCAACGGAGAGAAGCTGAGAAATCTCTATGAAATTGATAGACGAAAAGGCGAGAAGTGCAGGACCATGAATCCCACTTTCATTGAGAAAGCAGGTAAAGTAATTTTAGTGTTGGACTGCTGCAATCCATAGTACTCGATGGGCTGAGTCATCGATGCTGGCGTCAAAGCCAGCTGGGTGGTGATGTGGTGGACCAAAGGTCTCAATTATTGAGCATTGCGAACTTCCTCTACGTCAGTTGAATCCGCCTTTGCCGCGACTGTCGCCCACTCGTGTTCCGGCCCACATCGTAGTAACGTCCAAGCAGCGTAGCGTCGAGTTCATCGTCAGCACCGTGTCGACACTCGCGAGTTTGCAGGCGATCGATACTGCATTGCCACAAAGCTACACAAATCACTTATTCAATCCAAACTCAAACTCGCACGCATGCTTACTTATTAGGAGTCCATCGAATGCAGCCACAGTCCAACATAGGAAAAGTGTAGATGTAGCTGGATTTTCTGCTCAAACCATGTCCGTAATACATAGTGCATTGTACCATACAATTCATTCATCAATGACTCCTCTGTCCCGCTATAACATATGCAAAACACCTCAATGTGAACTTTGGGAAACAGCTGATAAAAAAATAGCGCAAGTAGGTGACGAGTCGCAATTTTCCATTCCGCATCCCGATGGCTTCAGCTTGGCGCAAGAACATTGATCATTGGGCGCCTCCGTCACCTCCGCCACTGCTGGACGAAGCCGCGCCTAAACCCAGCAAGCGTTCACACTTCTCATGTCGCTCTACACGCGCCAAGAGCCAAGCGCGGCAACAGGCGCAGCATCTGGAGCTGGAAGTCGAAGAATTAGCAGAACAACAAGACCGCGACAAGCGCCGCAGCCTTCTATTCTCCATGTTTGGAGACCGCACACTATCACGCACGTCACGCTCGACGTCAGACTCTACAGAGACACCACAGACACTGGTACAGCGAGAAAAAGGCTTTCGATTAGTGCGTCATGGCTCCGATCCGCTCTTAAATGACTCCTTCTATGCGACGCAAGTACAGGTAGGCAACTTTGTCAAAATGGGATGGCTCACGAAGCAAGGTCACATGTGGAAGAGCTGGAAAACGCGCTTTTTTGTCTTGTTCTCCGATGGAACGTTTGCGTACTATAAAAACAAGGGACGGAAGAAGATCAAGGGATGTATGCAACTTAATGATGGAGTAGTGTCCGTCCAGCACGTGGATATTCGCGTGGCTGAAAAGGCCTATGTGTTTCAGATTGAAAAGGGCTTCTATAAGCTGCTGTGCTACTGTTGCAGTCAATTTGAAGCCGAGTTGTGGGTTGCAGCGTTGAGATCAGTTAGGAGGGTAGCTCCGCCTTGTTATGAAATGGACTTGACGGTAACAGAGGAGAAGGCAGGGTCAAATGCAGTTACCAGACACTTGAACAAGATCTTCATCACGGATAAACAGGTGGCCAAGAGTTTAGTGGAATTTAAGGAGAATGACCACGACCACTCGTACGCGGCAATTCACAATTTCATCGTGGAATTAGATGATGCCATCATTGATCGCCACCATTTGGAACTTTATCAGGATCCTGAAATTGAGTTGTTGCGGGGAATGAACTCGTGCGACTCATCCGTCGGCATGTGGAAGACCGCGTGTTTATTCCGTTGTATGCGGAGGCCTACACGAGCTAGAGACGGATAAGGTGAAGACAAGACGCAGCAATTTGGAGAAGAATATGAAGGTGCTAAAGCAGAAAACACAGGCGGATTTCGGCATCTCGAAGGATCTATCAATTTGCAATTGGAAGCAAGGCATAAGTGTGATCAATATGCTTGATTGTGTTTCACTCCCGACACACAAGTTTGAAGTTATTTTGTCTGCTGGAAAGGCGATCACAGAGGCCATTGCTCAATACAACGGAGAGCTATTCGAGGTATCAGACGAAGCGCTGACAGCGGTTTTCCGGTATGTCGTAACAATGTCATCACTAAGGGATCTACCCATTCTTCGGGCACTACTAAAGTATGGGTACCAGCACCACCCAGCGTGTCAGAACAAGGCAAACATCGTAACGGCTTTTCTTGATGCGATCAAATGGATAGAATGCTTCGAAATCGGCGATGAAAGCTACCAGTTCGACTCGATGGCGTTAGCTGGATCTCGCATTTCGGTATCCATCTCGACTAACGACGTTGGCATTCAATTTACTACGGATGGAAACGGTCGAGGGGCCATTGTATACAATGTTCGAAAGCTATCTCAAGCAGCATTGAGCGCTGCCATTGTGCCTGGCCTTTCGCTGATTGCAATTAATCATGAACCTGTGATTGGAATGCCTTTCGACAAGATTATTCAGCGAGTTCGGACGGCAGCATTGCCGAAGCAGCTCACTTTCATGACGGAGTTTTACTACTACCAGTTGCTGACGCTGGACTCGGAGATGTTTCAATATTTGATGTGCATTGCAGCTCGACGTGGAGACTTGGACTCGGCTGCTTGGTTGCGATCATCAACCATGGAACTGAATACCCTTTGCTCGTGGGAAAAGTCTCGAGGAAAGCAAGTTTTCGGATTCATTCCAGTATCTGGCAAAGGATCGCCTCTCCATGCAGCTGTGCACAATGGACAACTTGGAATGGTCAACTATCTTATCTCGAAGGGGGTAGACACCAATTTGTGCAACCACAAAGGAAGGCGACCACTGCATGTCGTGAAGCAGTCGATGGATATGGCATTGATTATTCAAAGCCTAACTGATGCAGGAGCTGATATTGACGCAACAGAGAGACATGGGCTTACTCCACTAATGTTCATGTGCTCCAGGTCGTCTCTCGAAGGCTCTGCGACACTACTGGCCCTTGGAGCAGATGTGCGTCGAGTTGCTTGGTCGAATGGTTTTTCAGCTCTGGAGTTTGCAGTTAAGAGTGAGCATACAGAACTCGTGGAGCTTTGCCTCTCAAAGGGGGCGAATCCGAATGCACCAACGCTGGACGGAAGCACCAGTCTGCACTTGGCTGCCGCTGTAGCTCACACTGATATCATTCTCCGATTACTACAGGGTGGAGCAAACCCTAACATTCAGAACAGGTATGGCCAGACCCCAGCGACAGTCTTGCTTGCATCTGCCTCTTGCGGAAAAGGCGACGCCCGAATTCTTTGTCTGGAGATTTTGACATGTGCTGGCTGCCGTCTTGACAAACGCGATCTATTCGGCCGTCAAGCCTCTCATCTTGTAAGCATATCACGAGAATATCGTGTCGTTGGGTTACTGCAGAAATTGGGTTCTCTTAATAGGGGAGGGAATGGTATCGATGTGGACATATTTGGGTATTCATCTGTTGATTACACTCATCGTATTGAGTCAAACAAAACTGCGGGATATCTGGGCACACAAACGCCCAACAAATTGTGGGAGATTGCAGACAAAAACGACCATAACTTGAGATCGTTACGCTCAAGATCTATCGAAGATTTGATTCACGAGATGCTTGCCGGAATGGAGATGGATTTCGTGGATGTTGTGGCTTTCGTGTTGTTCCTGGACAGCTTTTCAAGCCTAAACGAAGTGGTGGATCAGCTAAGCGAACATGTTCGGAATGGGGTCAAAAGTAAGTTTATGTTCCATTGCCAAATGCTTGTCTGGACATTGTGTATATTACATACTGACTTTATAGTTTTGTGTTTACCTAGACCATGGACTTATCCGTCTCTTCATCATGATACTGCTATTTAGGCAGTCTGAGACGACGGGAGCCGAAGACCTCTGTGATCGTTTCTATAGTCTCATTAGCCATAACATCGACGTGTCAAAGGAGCAACTGGTGCCTCTGATTAACGAGTATACATGTCTTCACAGGGAGTATTTCTCCCTGCGTGGAGCTGGAGACTATGCAGTAAGCTATGAAACGATTCCTGGAGTAATGAACAAGATGTACGGGTTAGACGTTGACATCGGACATGTTTCCAACGAACCTTTCCCGACGAATTTGCATCGGTGAGCCATCATCGCCAAACGGTTTGAAGGGATATATTACTGATTTTGATTTTAGGTATATTGACGCAGAACAATGGGCTGAGCAGTGCACACTTTTGACCCACGCGCTCTTTTGCAAGATTCCAGGTGAGATTCCTACTATTGCTATCAGAGGGAAATTGGGAACTGATTATTGATGATCATGATCAACTGTAGTTCAAGATTTTATTTCTATCAGCTCGAAAAAGCAACATTCTGTTGAATTCACAAGCGCCAAGCGATGGTTTCAACACGTACGAATCCAAGACAGCGAGGATTTTTGGTGTTTATTAACAGACGTTCCTATCGTGACTTTTGCGTAGATCTCGGCGTATGTGGTCAACGCTGTTCTTGTCCAAAATACCCCTGAAGAACGTGCAGAAGTAATTTCGTTTTATCTCAAGGTAAAGCAATATTTGGACTGTAGAACTCCGCGTATTGTGTACTAACTCGTAATGTATTCTGATAAGGCCGCCGATTATTGTATGTCATTACACAACCATGATACGCTGGCTGCGATTTTATATGCATTGCAATCTACTGCAGTGCAGCGGCTACGAAAATCAATCGACTGTGTACGTTTACGGTTGCCATTTTCATATTGATGTTAGTCTTCCCTGACCTTGTATCTGTATATGTATCACAGCTAAGCGTCGATGCGAAGAAAAAGATGAACGAAATGCAACTACTCTCGGACAAAGGGTGTCGCGAGATGAATCGGCTAATGCGCATAACTGCAAATCCAAGCATGCCTTACATCGGATTGTACCTCCAGGTATGTACAGTATGTATATGTGTCTGATGAGTTTACGATTTTGCTACGACGCTAATGAGTGTTATTATTATTGTGTTTTAGAGCTTCGTTGGGTTGAACGAGTTGCCTGTTTTTAACAAAGAGGGTATGGTGAACACAAGTCGGCTACGACGGATGGGCGAATTGGCAATGGAAATCTTGCATCGTCAGTCGGTCGCGTACTCTCTCCAGAACGACGAGAATGTTGATGTGCGTAGCAGCGCAACCCGCTATCAGGTTATTCGGGTTTTGATCTGATTTTACTTGTATTGTTTCCGTTCTTGTAGAAACTGTTGCACGTGTCACTGCCGTACTACTCCGAGGAGAGTCGTTATACTCGTTCGCTGGAGCTGGAGCCACGTGAAGCGGACGCGATGCCTTTGAGCGATCGCGGTTCATGCGTTGTAGTCGATGAGGACCTCGACCTTGAAAACGAGGTACGAGAGTCAATTGGCAGTGATGGGAGGTTCGGATTTCGTCAGTGGATCCGGAAGCAGCAGGTAGTACATCGGAACCGCTCGCGTTCATCACTGATTGCTTTGTATGAGTGGGTGTAGCCGTGGTGTGATGTGAACCCGGCCAACATTAATATATTACCGTATTTAGTTCTGAGCAATGTACTTTTCAAAGTCTTCCATCGATATCATGGCATCAAGGTCCAACGATGGCTCTAGCTGATCCGCATCGATCTTGCCATCAATAACGTTGTCTTGAAGGGATTGCGATGGTAACTTTTGTACAGGGGAGGGTGGGTCTTCCTTAGTGAAGGACTCCATCCGCTGCATGATTCGGTCCCCTTTTCCTCCAAGCATGTAGTCATCTCTACAAGTAACCACGATCGTTGGGTTAGCAGGTAGATAATTCTACCTTGAAGTTCAATCTTGGACCTACAGGAGCCGATTGAGCTGGACGTCGCTCGCTGTGAGAGCGATATCGTCAGACTCGGCTGGAGCACGCTGGTACAGTAGACACCAAGTAATGTTAAGTACATCGTCTTTACAAGTATTGTGTCAACTCACCTCCCTCTTCACAGTTTCTGAAAAGTGGTTGTGTACATTTAGGTTCTTTTGAGAAGTCTTTGTCTTGCTGTCCTTGTCCATTTGCTTCCAATGATGAATTTTAGTCACAATGTCTCTGCAGTAGCAAACCAATGTCAACACTCAGTGCCAATAGAAGTTTGGAATAAACACGAGTGTGGCCACTACTCGTCTTCCTCTTCATCAGAGAAGAATCCTCCTTGCTGAGAGGTCGATCGATTGTCATTGCGCTTGAACTCTTTCTTTGCTGGGGCAACGTAGCCGTCCGTATGCGCCGCATCGAAAAAAGAAAATGCTAGCCAGTATGTTACTATCAGTCATTTCCAATGAAATGTAGTTCTTACTGAATCGCGTCTTGGGCTCCTCCGCCATGGCAGTAAGAACTAGGAAAAAGATCGGATTGTAGAGTGGTACATTGTACCGGTGTTGAAGCTCAAGCTGCTGGTTACGCATGTATATATTACAGACCACGCACATCCAGTACACCGCCTTTGAATCGGCCCTTGGTTGCTTGCACACCGTAGTCAACCTTCTTGCGTTTCTTCTGATCTCTCGACTTGCCAGTCGATTTCCGCTTGCCCGTCACGACGTCTGACTCCTTCAACTGCATCACAACAACCATAACATCACGACGCATTAGAAACTCATTTCGTACGTCATTGCTACCACCACATTCTAAATAGTTACGTACCAGCTCCTCCCGACGCTGCTTCCTGACCACACCCTTCGTCTTCATTCCGATGAGCACTTTGTACGGCACACTACGGTTCTTCGCAGCTTTACCACCAAGTGCCTCAATCTTCTTGGCCTCGTGTGCCTTTTTCTCTTTGCCCTTCAAGTTTGACGTAGCTGGCAGCATCAACAGAAGGCAAAAGTGCATTAGTGCCTGCATCAAACTCTCTATAACTCAACAGCATTAACACACCAAACTCTAGGACGGAGTCAAACGTATCGTCGAATTCCTTGCGGATTTCCTGACGCAGCGTCATCTCCGGTTCCTCCTCCTTAGCTTTATTCTGCATGAGTGTGTCAATGTCCGGAACCACTGAAAACCTCAGTAAGATGGCGGAATTCCAGTACGAACCTTGGCTACACGAGGTTTGCGCTCCTTCCACGTCTCTGTTGGACACTCGAACACTTGCACCTTCTTCTTCTTGCCGCTTGCCACAGGGAACTGGAACGCCATGGTCGTGTGTCTAGCGATGGCAGAGCAATTATTGGCTGAATAGCGCCAATCATCAATAGTATGTGTGCCACATAACTCAAATCTGTGACGTGTGCAACAAGGCGACTTCAACAAAGTCAGTACATTTGCTTGTCATTTACATGTAACTCGTCTCATACGAGCACTTGAACTTGGAACAGCCCGCTGGTTGCTGCTGGATGTGAGTCTAGTTCATCCAGTTCGTCTTCCACATCACTGGCGTCGTTCTCGTCGTCGTCTCCGTACAAGCTGCTATCGAGGTCTGAGCCGAAGCTGTCTCGGAGAGATCCACTTGCAAGCGAGTCAAGCCTGTCATCACTCTTGAGCTCCTGCTCGAAATCATAAAACCCTCGGCTTTTGATCACGCGGCTGCTCCGTAAAGGATTTGCACGGCGGTGATCTCCATGTCTGTCAGCAGCGATCGGAGAGGAAGTGGTGCGTGGTGCTGGTCCGTTTTTGTCAGTGTTCTGAGACTTGGGACTTAAAGGGACGAACACGCTTTCTCCAACCAGAGACTGATTCAGCACATTTTCATCATCACTTGGAACAGCGGGAATCGGCCTGTACCGTGACAAGCGCTGGAAATGTGGCGAGTCCATGACGTTGACGATCATACGTTTGTTTGGTGTGGGCGTTGAAAAATCAGCCATGGACATTGGACTTGGTGGTTTCCTCCGTCGCCCTTGTACCGCGGGTTGAGGCTGATCGTCACGAATATTTAACTCGCCGAGAGTCTGGTGAATCTGATTCAGTTGCGAATACACCTGTGCTTCCGGAATATCGCCCTGGTGGTTCGGAAGCTCGAAACCACTTCGCGCGTTGTTTACTTCGAAACCCACAGATTGAGTAGGATGCTGATAGGAAATAGGCTGGTATTGTTGCTGCTGAGCTTGTTGCTGAGCTAGCTGCTGGGCTTGTTGTGCCTTCTGAGTTTGGAGGTCAGCCTGATGCTGTTCGTTAAGGGCACGTTGGGTATCCACAAGACTTGCCATCTTCTCATTTTCTAGTTGCAGCAAAGCTCGTTGCACGCGCAGCTCCTCTTTCTCACGCCGTACTTCATCGCGTTCTCGTCGGAGTTCCTCCCGTTCACGGCGAATTTCTGCCAGGAGTGAACGATACTCATCAATAATACGACTCTGTTGCTCCACTTGCTGATGTGAAGCTTGGGAATCATTATCCTGGGAGTATTGCTGCGACCCAGCTATACCACCACTCAGCATGTTACGATCAAACACGTGATGGTCATCTCTACTATTCCGTCCAACACCTTCCGACCTCTGAATTCGCGACGGAGCTGGAGGAGGCAACAGTGCATCCGTCGCTCCTAAATTTCCATACTGCCGTTCTCTTTGATAAAGCATCGATTTATCGTCCTCCCGCGAATCATTGAATTGATGAATGCTCGGCGTTTGGTAGTCGTTTCTCTGTCTATTCGTCATCAAGTCCGGCGGTGACGGCAGAGAACGATACGGAATGTTCATTTCCGCTCTCTTTTCAATTGATTCAGCATTCACAGCAGGTGAAAAGTGTCCCAGTCGTCGTTGGGCTCGAAGTTGCTGCTCTCGAAGGTATCGTACTTCCTCTTGAGCAGCTTCTTGCTCACTGCGTTTTCTTTCTGCCTCCTCTTGTTCCTTCATCCGCGCTTTCTCCTGCACCTGTTCGTCCAAGATTCTCTTCCACTGCATCTGCTGTGCGCGTTCCCGCAGTCTCTGACTCGTCTCACTCTCATCCGTCACCTTAAAGCGCGGATGGGACGACGACACGCTATTTGCTTCACCTGTAGCTGCACCTCTGTCCTGTTGCTGTTCGTCGTGAAGATCCACGCTCTGTGTGAACTTCCAGGGCGACTGGGAGGCCGCTGGCATGTCCAAATGGCCTCCTTCGACCAGCCACTTGGACGGAGAGCGCTCAGTGGGCGCCAATTTGCGCTCCAATTCCTCACGCTCCATCTGCTCTTGATGCTGACGCGCACGGCGCAGTGCGATCTGGTGGTCTAATTCCCGTGCATACGCTTCCCGTCGACGCTGAATCTCGCGCGGGTCGTCGTCATGGAGTCCAGCCTCAGAAGCCCACATCGAAGTTTCGATTTAAACGGTTTTCGAGGGAAGCGATCTGATTGGTGCAAAAAGCACGAAACGGATTTGAAGCGGATGTTTAAACGAGTTTAGGAGCTTTTAGTGCTAATAGTGACGGTGTGGAGTGATCGCTCCAGCTTCCAGCAGACAGATGTGCGTCTTCTGTCGCTTGTTAAAAATTCAAAGAGTTGCCAAAGAGACAGGAATCGGCATATTCGCGTCGTAATTCGGCCATCAACTTCTCCACCTGCAGGTCGGAGCGTCGACACTCGGACTGCAAGAGTTGGAACCGCAATGACACGTCACTCTGGAATCGTCGCAGTTTCCTACGTTGCTTCTTCGCTCCATCTCGTCGTGGTCGATGGTGACTGCTGCTTCGACGACGGTTGCAATCGCTTCCACTGTCACTGGCACTACCGCTGCTCTCGTGCTCATAATCTTCCTTCGCTTGTGGACCTCGCAGCATCTTCTGGATGCGAAGTCGCTCCTTCCTGCGTCGTTTGTACTGCTCCAACGTCCGTAAAAGTGCCGCGTGTTCTCGCTGCAAAGTGCGCAGACGTTCCTGACCTCGTCGGAACGTCTCTTCTTCGCTGTTCAGCCACTGTTTCTTGCGTTCCACCTCAGCGTAGAGCTCTGCCAGCATCTCGTTGACATCGCGGTCGTCAGTGCCGCTTGTATCTCCCCTTTGTGTCAAGCGCAACGTGTGGCTGGGGCTTCTGTTGCTGGCTTGTCCACTTGACACTTGTTTCTGTGTGCGCACTCGGAAGACGACCGACTTCTCAGTGGTGCGCACCACACGATGAGCTTCTTGCTCGACGGATTGCACTGAAGACCAGGTGGCGCTGTCACTGTGGTCCCGCGACTGGGCACTCGACGAGGAACCTGCGTCCTCGCTCATCGCTTAACGGTAAGATTGTGAGAGTCACTAACAATACTTTGAAAACTAATGAATGTCAATTGGACCTCTCCAGTGAAATTATATGTGTGGTGGGAAAGTAGAAATAGTACCCTCCCATTATTGATATGGATGCTTTCTAACGGCTTTGTAAAGTGCAACTTGCTGATCAAACGTCACGTTGATTGTATCTACACTTCTAATGCTGCGAGCGATGGTCATTGCAGGGTCTGGTAAGCGACAACTCATTTCTCATCTATAGTTCGCCATGCGGGACAGGTTTGTTGGTGGGGATTGGCGAGATCATTGGGGAGAAAATGGGTCGCGAGCTGTGAATCAAAGCTGCTGAGTGTGCACCACCTGCAGAGACTTGGCGAACGGGATCGGGCCGAGGTCCAAACGTGTAGGTACTGCCAATGGCTTCATATCTGTCAAGCCAAGTCTGCCGTGACTGTACGACATGCGAAGTTAGTCCTTCCACTCCTCAAAACAAACTAAATGTACAAGCACATACTCTGGTCGGCCTGCAACATAGGCAACACCATCACTCGTGACGAACAGAGTGTGAGAACCACCACAGGCAGCTTGAATCACCGTCTTCCCCTTCAGTGCCTTCACCTGTAGATTATAATGATATCAGTTTTGTGCAAGCACCTTAAAGCACGCTCATTCCGTACCAAGTGCGGTCGTGTTCGACTCTTTGTGTCACCAAGACCCAATCGGCCGTATTCACCCCGCCCAAAAGCATAGCAGTCTCCCGACTTCGTCACCACCATAGTATGCCATCCACCGCATGAAACGCGCCTACACAAGCCATTGTCATATGGTTAACACCAACACTCCAATACACAAGCAAGCAACTTACAGCGCAGGTATTTCGTCGAAGAATTCTACGCGCTTGGGTGTCTGCTGGTCGGATGTCTGGCCAACACCGAGCATACCGTAGTCCTCTTTTCCCCAGATGTAAACGTGTCCCTGCTCCGTAACAGCAGCCGAGTGAAATGCACCACATGCAACCTGCACAACCTTCTCTCCGTTGAATCCTTGGAGCAGATGCGGACGACTAACTCCTAAAAGACCTTCGTCTTCTGTGTAGTCCTTCAGCCATGCCGAACCTATGCCCAACTGGCCACTGTCGCCTCGACCCCAGACATAGACACGTCCGAGACTGGTCAACGCAGCCGTGTGGGTACCTCCACAGCTGATCTTCACAATAGTTTCATTCTTTTCACCCTTGGGCATTGGACACTTCACAGGGAGAGATTCGTACGCTGCCTCGAACTCCTTCGGCAAACCAAGTTGGCCCCAGTGTGACTCGCCCCACATGTACAGCGTTCCGTCTTTGGTCACGGCGGCGGAGTGGCAGCCTCCGCACGAGATGTAGTCCACCACAAGTCCTTCTTCCTCAAAGAAGGCGATCTTCTGGGGTACATTGATGCTTTTCAGGTCTCCGTGGCCCAATTGTCCCATCTACAAAGCACATCCAGTTAGAAGGTGAGCAAGCACTAAACAGCCAGTCAGTACGTACCGATCCCCAGCCCCACGAGTACACGGTGCCGCTAGCAGTGAGCGCCATGGTATGACGAGAGCCACATGAGACCGCCACAATCTCCTCACTCAGTAGATCACTCAGCTGCATGGGGAAGTTAGAGGCTGATACGTCGTCGATGGCCAGCATCGGTCGGCGCTTTGCACCCGTTCCCAGCTGTCCGTCGTCATTGCAGCCAAAGGCCACTACAGCGCACTCTGTGGCGCTAGTCGAGATGCTCATTGTGTTCTTCCTGCTTGAATGCAAATTTGCGAATGACGCACCCCATGGTGCTTCGTGTGCGGCACCGCATTTCTCCGATTATGTGCGAAATGTATCAGCCAATAGAAAGTGTGCACCATGTTGAAGTCTGCATCAATGCATATCATAAATCAACCAATCAGATTAAAGTGAAACTGAGACCCCCTTCCAAGCTCGGCAGCAGCAAGATGCCACGACAGTCAAGACGAGCTAGACAAATTGCTCAATACGTTTCTCTTCTTCACATGCGTCTTCCTCGATACTATGTTCAGCAACTGTTTGACGTACGAGACTGTGACGAGGACGACTTCAACGACTTCATATTAACTCGATACATACAATTGATAAGCACAAGGTACTCGTCACCAAGACGACAGAGGCCTCGGCAGCCGAATTTTGCATGGTTTCTATTTGAATGCAGTGATCGAGAGTTTCTGCGCTCCTTCCGAATGGAACGATCATCGTTTCAGAATTTGGTTTCGCTTGTGGAGAATGACTCGGTGTTCCAGTCCAAAGCAGGTGGAAGAGATATGGCAGCACCAGGGGAGCAGCTACTAGTGTTTTTGAAGTTCATAGGCACACAGGGTTCGGATGCCTCTACGGAGAATTTAAGTTTACTCTTTGGAATTGGAAGCGGTGCGAGTTACGAGTACATTTGGCGGTGTACTTCAGCCTTGTTGTCTCTTTATGGAGACGTTGTCCGTTGGCCTTCCTCTGAAGAACGAAAGGTTCTTTCAAAGAGACTTGGAGCTGGGTTTGATTTTCCTAATTGTGTGGGGTTGGCGGATGGAACGTTAGTGCCTCTAGCTTTTAAACCTATGCTCAATGGGGAAGACTACTTCACACGAAAGGGAGGATACGTCATTAATGCACTCATCTTTTGTGATGATCAGTCTAGAGTGACTCATCTAGTCGCTGGTTGGCCAGGATCTACCCATGATAACCGAGTTTGGTCAAATTCGGCAGTTTGTACTAAAGCTACGGAGTACTTTGACAGCGGGCAGTACATACTCGGTGATTCAGCTTTTCGGGCATCGCGATACATGGTTCCAGCGTACAAAAAGCTTTCTGGTGGTAACATGTCCCTTGAGAAGGAATTTTTCAACCACAAACTCGCCAAGCTTCGCATTCGAGTTGAACATTGTATTGGTTTATTTAAGGCTCACTTTCAGTTCTTTCGTGGAGTTCGAGTTGTGATTACTAGCAAAGCGGACTTAAAAAGGATCATTCGCTTATTCATGAGCGCTGTTGTAGTGCACAATTTGCTTGTTATGGAGCCGTTTCCTACTGAGTTACAAGAAGACTACGACGAAATGAGCACAGTTGGACAAGACGAAGTGAACTGTGAAGACGATGAAACCAATCATTCAGACATCGTTATCACAGATGAAGATCGTAGAGATCAGCTCTTCTGTTATTTGGTTGAAAAAGATGGCCGGTTTTAATGTGTTTAGATAGGCAGAAGCGCATCAATCTCATCTTCCGGAATGCCTTCGTCACGTAATCGTTTTCTACTCCTTGCCAGTTCCACCTTCATCAAAATCTCTTCTTTCTTAGCTTGAAATCGTTCTTTAGCAGCTTGAGCTTGTAGTAGAAGTACACGAGATTTCGTCTCGTCCTCTGCGCAAATCACTCGACGCTCTTCTAGTTGAGTTGATCGCTGAAACTGCTCTCGCTTCATGGCTAATTTGCTTTCATGCAGGCGCATGTTTCCTTCCCGATCCAATGCTTTTGTCCTAGCCAAGGTGGAATTATGCTCCGACCACTCTGACACCGTACTAGAAACACTGGGACTTCGTGACCGAATTGAAGGGCGGGATCGTTCTCCAGCGGGATTTCTCCGTACGGTTTTTTTTTTAGGTTCAGATAATTCGTTTATTCCTGCGCCAGTATCATTGGAATGACACAGGTCCTCGTCAGTGCCACCCGTGGCAAACGATGGATCCTCGTTTGTGATTAATGGGCGCGTGGAGGGTCTGTCGTCCATGATCACTTTTAGCACATCGTAGTGAGGACACCTACGTAAAATTGCTTCTTGTAGTGATTTCTCGTCGGTAATTCCTGCCCCTGTGTTGCTCAAGAAGTCTATCGCTTCGCGAAAGCTCTGCTCGAGTTGACCAATTTTAGTGACGATATCCTTCGGCTTCCTCAGTGTCGTCACGCCCTTGTCATGAATCAAAACCGATATTTGAGTAGCAATTGTGCTCTTCGTCTCACCCGACTGCTTATCCCCACGCCATCTTCCATAGTTGCCCTCTGTCGTGAGCCAGTCAAGTAGAATGCTGAGTGAGCTGACCGAGCTATCTGGGCCATCGTTATGCCACATCGTACGACGAGTTCGCTTATTTTTACTCTGTTTGCTCTTCCGGCCAGTGGAGTTGCAACATGCATCACTGGGTGAAAGATTACTGGACCGAACATCTTCTGGAACGCTAGCAAGTAGATTAGTTGCGGACGATCTTGACGCCTGCGAGGATTCGATAGTGCCGACTGGTAAATTGGGAGATAACGTTGACAAATTTGGCGTCTGTGAGGCATCGACAGTGTTGACTGGTAGGTTGAGTGTAAATGTAGCTAAGCTTGACGCCTGCGACTCCTCGCTGACGCCCCAAGGCTGGTACGAAGGCAAATCCATACTCTGCGGAAGTTCTTCGCTTGCTATCACTGCTCACACTTCAGATTGATCTTGAGGGGGGAATATCGATTTTCGCTGCCAGGCAAACTTGCTGCCGTACTTGCTGCCGTACTGCCACGATTTCGAGGAGCATCGGCAGCAAGTTGGCAGTATGAATTTCATCCAATCAGAGCCTGAACGGTGTCTTTTCTCTTGCCAAATCATCTTGCTGCTGCCGAACGGCGTTACCGCAACCATACAACGACAGCACGACAGGAGTTAGTGCAACCATATCGCCTAAAGCAACCTCAAAGCATATGTTTTCAGCCGTAATTTATTATAGATTGCACTGCCATGTCGTCATCGTCATCACTTGAGCTTTAAATTACATTGAATTGCTCTAAAAATAGAGAAATGTGTACCACCCAGTAGTGTGTGCTGCACTCCATGTCCATGTGTGGCACACAATCTTCACACTTCTCGTTTTTCAACTACACGCTAGGGCCCCACGACGATGGATAGAAGATCGCTATCACACGAACTGGTACGAGCAAGACGCCAAGAGCTCACGGACACAAGACGCAAGCTTGAGGAGATCGGGGAGATACTGGAACAAATACTCAGGGTTCAGATGGAGCTGATGGCCCGGATCGAGGAGAATGAGGAATGCTTGTACGCTATGGACTCCGATTTGGACTGTGATGGCGCGGTTCAAGACGGTATGATGTCATTTGGAGTGCTGCTAGAGATGGCAGTAAATAGATTAAGAAACTAGACAGTGAAGTGGAGCTGTATTAATCGTTTACACAGATTCACATGACTACTTAAGCTGATCCTGGAGCTTCTGATCAATTTCAGCTGCTTTAGAGGCATCAACTTTCGGCATTCGACGCTCGCGGGACCTCAACAGCATCAACCATAGCATCCGCAAGCGCATTACGTCGATATCTGTCTTGCTAACATTGTAGCAATACAGGTCTGCGTTCCCCGCAACGACGCTATGTGCGTGAGCGACGACCAAAACGCCACAACTAGAGTTATCAGGTTGTTTTGGAGTATCCACCCAGGTAACTAGATCGACATTCATTTTACTCCCTGGACTTGATGCCTTGTGCCAGCGATCAATAAATCCTCGCAGCCCCTCTCGCTTGTCGCCGTTCCATATTGTCTCCATTTCTTTGTGATAGCAGTCGTCAATAAGTGGTTCATACATGTGAGGCCGTACATGAAGCTGGCCACCAGAAAACTCGAGCTGAATGATAATAATACCCCAGTGACTTCCACTCAGATTAACTGGATGCACGACGAACTTATAGTCGCCAAGCTGGTCCCGTGGAGTTGCTGGCCAACCAATTTGCCATAAAAGCGAAGACCACGCAACAACCCCTCGCGGATGCTGCAATTTCACTCAAGCAGAACTCGATGGAACTGTCAGAGAGCCACCCACGACAAACACTTCCGACCAGCTCTTCGAAAGGAATGGTGACCTTGTCACACCTTGTAGCGAACGCGCTGCGAAGACGACAGTTTGTAAACTTCGAGATCACTTCGTTGGCGAGAGTTTGATGGCGCTTTCGGACAGTTTCGCGTGTTACACCCCAAGTTTGCGTTTCCTTCGCGAAAAAGTCAACATCCGAGTCCAACTTAGACCAATTGCGTTCAAGACACTTTCGATCTTCGACCCATGACTTGGCCTTGGCCTTCACTCGGTAGAATTCTGTCGACGCATTAACGTATCGACTGCAAACGAAATAGCAACCATATTAGTAAAGCGACCCTATAAAGCAACCACAACTATTCAGCAACCTTACCTGCAGAACTTCCACAGTTTTGGGTCGATGGTTGCAACAATATCAAGTACTATTCCTTGCTGTGATACGCTGGGTACGAGCTTGTCGGGTTCGCGCTGTTCCTTTCGTGCTGTAGTAATTGCAGCCTCCATTGACCGTGTGAGATCAGCAGGAATAACGAAAGGATGTATGTTGTCGCCAGTTCTCATGGCTTCCCATTGGCACTCAATGACCCGCGACCTCAAGTAGGCGTTTGTCAGTTGGACTGGGTATTTCTCCATAGTTGTCAAGACATGCTTCACGTTGGGTGTGTTGCGGGCCCAAATTATCAGCTCGTCAAGCTTAACAGTGAGTCCGGTTGGGTACTTGTGGATAGCAAGTCGGGCCGAGGATATCTTGGATTGACGGAGCTGAGTCGGAGTCGACCGCGATTGATTTCGGCGCTTCGGCTTCGGGACATTGATCACATCTACTTGGTGAGACGAAGGCGCTTCGACGTTAGCTTCTACCTTATCGATCGGTGGCGTGGGTCGTTCAGGACTGGAAGCAGCCAATTGGGTAGAAGGGATGTCATCTCCACTACTTACACCGTCCTCATTAATTTGATTTTCCAAAGCCTCCATCAGTTTTGCTGTTGCAATTGCATCTGCTGGATCTATAGTTGAAGCCACACCTTGGTCCAGTTCATCATCATCATCACCGTCTTCACGACACGGTACTTCATCTGATTTGCTCGTGATTCTTCAACACGTAGCCCTTCTTCTATCGTACTTTTCCAAGTCTGTAACTCTTCATAAAATTCTGCACTTCCCAACCTCGACAAGTGTTCCAGCAGAGGCTCTATCATTGCCTTCGCGAATGAATACTTCTCAGCAGAAGAGAGAACAACTTGGTTTGCTCGTTCACGGCGGCGCAGACGAACATACACGACTTGTTTCAGGGATGGTGTTGGTGCTGAACGTTTTCCAGTATTGGACGCGTCCGGCAACATTAGCTTCGGCAACCTTAGCTTTGACATGCGCACAATTGAACGCAGCATATCGCCTGCGGCAGTGAGCTCATCCATTGAATTCAGGGCTGCCAATGTACTCCACCGTTCCCGAATAGTCAAAACAGGAAGCATCTTGAATCCATGTCCTTTGTGTGCTAAGTGCATAAGGTGACGGCATGGTAAGTGATTGCTCATTGAAAACAGGCAAGTACATTTCCAGTCCAAGTCGTCGCACTCGAAACTCTGGTTGTGACAGGATACCGTCCAGGTCGAAAGCGACACAGCCTCACACGTTGTTTCCTCCATCAGGTTCACGAATTGCTCCCATTCTCGCTTCAGTTCTTCCAAGACGTGTGCTGAAATCCTGCTTCCGACTTCTCTCAAGAAAGTGGGTACTGTTTGAGGCCTTCGAGACGATGAGTGAAGCTGCCCAATCTCCGAAACTATTTGCCGTATAATGGTCATCTGCTGCTGGAGCAACCCTGCTATGGTTTGGTCAATCCGAGTCTTCAGACCGAGCAGCATCTTCAGTTGATTCCAGTTTGACTCGATTCTGTTTGTAGTCGTATTGCCCGCTGTAAAATATTTCCCGCGAGCAAAGTTTGACCACATTTCGTTACAAGAGTTCCAGTTTTTGTCGAAATACGCGAAGAAAGCCTGCTTCTTGTTGCGGTGACAGAAATCCTTTAAGTTCCTGTAGTGCGTGTCGTAGGCGTCTTGTGTTGAGCTGAAAGTCGACGTTAGTGATTTTATATGTTAAGTGAGCGATGGTGACATACCTGTAAAGAAGTTTTATCATTAAGCCCAGGAGTTCTTGCCCCTGAGATATCTTAATTCCGTAGATAGAACGCTTCATGATCTTTTTCCAATAGGAGATGGCGTGAAATTGGTAAAGTAAAATCTTTGCCTTCGGGAAACACTCTTCAAGCACTTTCCATTCTGTAAAATCTTTGTCGATCACCACACTCACGACATTTTCCCAGAGCGTATTCTTCTCCTTGAAGTACTCCAGAATCGTTGAGATCGTAGTAGCTTGCTCATTTAAGCAAATGAAATCGACCACAGGAAATCCACGACCTGTACATGTGGTGACTACCAAACTCCCTACAACAAGACAGAAGAAAGAAGTGTTCAACAGGGTTGCAATAATGGGTAAGGTTGCTGAAAGGGTTGCTTTATAAGAAAGGTTGCTGGAAGATGCACCCAAATGATAACCCAGATTGTTCGTCCCATGAGTAAAGTCCATTACCAATGTCTCGCCCCAACGCTCGAACATAATCTTCTGGACCTTAGTCTGCATAACCACCCCACATGTTACGTCAAACTGGTCTTGGATAACTAGAACATCGCTTCCATCCAACTGCCGTAGTGCGTGGAGCATATTCTTCATGTGGTCTTCGCCAGAATCCTGCCCGGCGATGCTACGAAGAAGGTTTCGCGTCTGCTGTGGAGTCACTTTGCAGCCTGATCATAATATAAACCCATGAGTACAACTATATATATTCTCAAGCACCTGTTTCACGTACCAAGGCGATCGTTCAAGAAGTTCGTTATGTGCGTAGAAGACACACGGGCATCAGCCAAAGTCTTCACGTCTTCGCGATCTTCGTCGTCAAGTGGCAGAGTCTTGGTTGTGAGGTAGGATGACGCCTCAGTCCCGGTAGTTGGATGTGAGTGCGTATGATTCTACAAAGCAAGCAAATGTTAGACAGCCACAACCTAATATAAGCACCTCATCACCTACCTCATTCCTGACCATGATCTTAAAAGTATTGTCCGCACACCGGTTGACTGCGGCCGTTAACCTCACTTTACACTTGCAATAGCGAGTCTTGCGGTAGCGGTGGCCTTTAGATCTGGATGCCTGGGATACTCCGTGCGTGCACCGGTAGATTCTCTGGTAGAACTCGAACTCGCTTGGAATTTGGTCTTCATGAGTGCTACAATATCACGTGAGTTAGTTAATTCGGTAATAAATATCAGCATATCAATTATACCTGTTGTATAGAGCTGTTTTCTCTGAACTCCGCACTCGAAACTTGAGTTTGTTCTTCTTCTTGTACTTGGAGAACACCTCTTCAAATTCCTCCCAGGTTTTATACGACTTATTTGACCCAAATGCTGGCACCATATTTACAATCCCATCGTCTCCTGGGTTCATCGAATTCAGTTCTTCGAGGTGCTTGCTTGTGCGTTTTTTGGAGAATATTCTGAGGTAGTCAATGGCACCTCCCCACTGTCATTGTCATGCGTGTCGGATGGTGCATTCAGCATCCTGCGCTTGGGGAAAGAGGGTTGTACAGCTTCGTGGAGTGAGTGACGCTTAAGCGAGATACCGGAGCCTGTCAAACAAAACCCAACCACCAGCAATGCATTAGTTTTAGTGCTCTGTAAAAGCGTAAAGCGACTTTACAAGCATGAAGACAACCATACCTGAAGCTTTCCTGCTTTGAGCTCTCAACTTCCCTGCTAATATGCAAAAGTAACGCAATAAATCAGCAATTAATGTTATGAATAAAAGCATTGGACAGTATCGGTTTACCAGCTTTTGGCGCATCTTCCTCGCATGATTCATCCGCGGAAGAGGAGTCTTCTTCTTCACCTTCGTCTTCCACCTCGTAGTCCTCATCGCTGATGTCGTCGTCTTCAATTCCCAGCGCATTATACGCGACTTTCAACTTTGCATTGACGCTTCGCATTCTCCGACCTACCAAAGCCCAATTCCACAGCTTAATATCAAATAGACAGTCTATATTGGTGTCGCAGCGTGTAACGTACCAGTTGACGTCATTTACAGCTCTTGAACAGTCAGTGGGGCGCCGGTGTCGCCTAATTCCTGCTCCAACTGGCGCGATGTACGCAGGTTCTCCTTTCAGCGCGATTTACTAAATGAGCGGCTAGCATTGATCGTACTTAATATAAGAACGAAATAGTTTTCAGAAATATGGATTTATATTACTCGCGTAATTTTTGAAATGTGTTAGAGCAACCCCAAATGTGTAAACGCAACCATAAATGTCGCATAATAAGGTTGCAGTAACGACTCCCGCTGCTGCCAAAGTGTTAACATAAGATCAGACTCGGTCGTCTGCGGAGACCTCAATGGATGTGTTTCCTGAAGTAGAGGGGCCATACATCTGCGCTTTGAAGATGTGAAGCTTTGGTCCACGTAGTTTACCGTGTTTGCCTTCAAGTTGGCGTCTTATCTCTGCAAATCGAACGGCGTTCGGGTTTCGCGGTAGGGTGGAGCTGCCCCACGATTTAGTCACTGATCTCGAGCTGTCTGTTTCTCGAGTACTATTGCTTTGCGTACTCTTGAGTGAGTGTTGGACGTGTGAGTTTGTCTCTGGTCCCAACTCGCCATCCTCCTCACCAATTGAGATAGCACTATACTTCTTGGCGACCAACGAAACATTGACCTGCTGTACGATCATTCTGGTGGTGCGGTTGGTCTGGAATTGCTGCTTGTACTTAGCCATCAGACGTTGACGAAAAGCTACTGCCTTTATTTGCCGCGCGCGCGTCGCCATCTCTTCGCAGTAGGCTTCACGTTGTGTTGGATATTTACTGGTCACTCGCAACGCCCGACATCGACGACGACTTACAACACCACGGACAAGACGCTGAATTTTTATTGCTGGAGACTGTCGAATGCCCTTCAACCATCCTTTTTGCCGCTTGAACTCGCGGAAGACCATTCGAGTGGCAAGACCCCGCCACTGCGCTTGAATGCGGCTAACCAATGCATATTCACGGCGCAGAACGCGTCTTGTGATCTCCATCACATTGTTCTCAACCTGGATGAGCGACGGTCTGCCACCCGATCGACGTACATATTCTCTGTAATTCCAGTAAAACACGCCAAGCTCCGCAGTGTTGGAGTACCAAAAGACTGGCGGCTCGTTCGGTCGAGCTGCTAGCGCGAAGCTAAGAATTTGCGGAGCCATAAAGCGGATTATTCGCAGACATCGCTCGATGACAGTTCGCCTTCGTGCCTGCATACCTCGCACTCGAGTTTGAATTCTCGTAGCTGCTCGCTTGATTTTACGTAAATATCGTTCACGTTCCACAAGGCGACGGCGAAACTCGAGTCGTCCGAGAAATCCACGCGCAATACGTTGCAATAGAGCGGTGGCAGGGCCTCGTCGACGTTCGAACTCTTTGATGGCATTTCGTTCCTCCTCGATCTGTTCCTGAAAACTCACAACGCCTGCTCGTAAATACCGTGTACTTCCACAACCAGGACACTTCGGTACTTGCTCGTATAGAAAAGTGGTGTCCTCTCTTTCGCCCGCTTCATTGAGTGGCAGCTTGGAAGCAGCTACTTGATCGACTTTTCGCCGCACTCGCTGCACATCGACAAATGTTACGCTGTTGCATCGTTGACAGGTGAGATAAGGTGTCATGGAGCTGAGTAAGTCATCATGAAATGTCGGTGGACTAGTCTTTAGGTTTTGGTCGGAATCTCTAGAACGGCACTCATCGGAAGACATGTCAGTAGCGGGTATTTGCAGCGCGGGGACATCAGCATTTTTGGGTTGTTCACTGTTTCTCGGTGGTGAGTCAGCTGGTAGGGAGATTCGCGGCATGGCCTCGACTTTAGACGTCAATGCGAGCCATGAGACTTGGGTCAAATGTCTAATGCACCGTTTCGATATGGGATGTAACTTTAAGGACGTTATGGGAAGGTTTGTGTTTCATTGTGTCAAACATAAGCTATGGCGATATGCAATGCGTGACGCTACTTAATCGTCCTCAGCGATGTCTTCTTCCATTTCATCTTCGACCTCGTCATCGTCTCCATGACGGACCATCTTCACTTCACGTGAGTTTGGACGATTCATACCTGCTTCACGTGAACCTGGGCGACTACTATGAACCTCACGCGAACTTGAATGACTTGCATCAAGTAGACTGGATTTGGCTTCACGTGAGTTTGGGCGACTCGCAGGAGCAGATTGTTTGTAGTCGCTAGGTGGTGGTCTACGATTTCTGTCGTCTCCCAAAGAAATGCCTAGCTTCGCTTGGACAGCCTCCACTACCCGCGGGTTTACGTACGTCTTGAGAGTAAGTCCCTTTCGTTTCATCTCTTCCATGGTCTCCAAGCTCTTGTTCAGGTCGCCCTCTTCATAGTAACCTTCCACCAGCATTGCATACCCGTCACCGACACGAATAGCCTCCTCGATTCCAGGCTCCTCGAGCAATTTTGTCACGATGTCCATCATTTCCTTCGGGTTGTGCTTCGCCTGCTGACGAGCCAAAACAAACTGCTCAATGAATAAAATGCGCTTCTCGTATCGCTTCAGCAACGCTTCCTTGCCGTCTGCGCGAGATTTGGACACAACCTGCACAGCTTCTTGCAACGCGGAAATCGCTTTCTCATAGTCACGATATTCTTCAATCTCAACTTGAGCACAACCAGCGTAGAAGGCCGCAAGTTGCTCGAACGCACGCGCCTTGGTGTAAAAGCCAACAATATTCTTCATGATTTCGGTGTCCTTGCGCCAGTCGAGATTCTGAAGGTAGTTCGCCGCAAGAACGAAGATTTGGGCATTGCGCGATACGTTGGCAAAGAACACCACTTTTTCAGTATCTCCAGACTTGAGCAGGCATTTCATAGCCTTGAGTTTGTTGCCGGCTTGGGTATACTTCTTCGTTGCCAAGTGATATGAGCCTTGGTGTTTGCAGCACTTGGCTAGTTTGAGTAGTAATTCGGTACGTCTCTTTTTATCTGCCGGTGTGGCAGTGTCATCACCCTTGGGTGGGGTCATCTTTTCAGCCATCTCTTCTGAGACTGTGACATCGTGCTGCATGCACACATCTAATGCCTCAGTCACTCTGTTTCCGATCAAGCACAAGTGCACGGCCTTGGCGTAGTGACCATTTGCGATGAAGAAATCGGCGCATTTCTTCAGAATAGCAGGTGATGTGTTTCCAGAGCCGCTGAGCTCATCCGTGAGGTGGTGTAGCTCTTCAAAGAGCTGAGCCTGAAAACATAAGTCGAGAGCTTTGGCCACATTGCCTCCTTTGTGGTAGAGCTGGACCGCCTTCTCCATTTCACGCTGCTCTTCAAAGTAGGCGGCACAGTCGAGCATGTCAGTAGGCTTGCTCATGAGGGCGAAACCCATGAGATCGGCATCCATGCGGTGATCCTTCGCTAATCGAATTGCATGGTTATAGCTACCTCCACTTGCGAAAAAGTGAATGGCGTTAGAAATCTCGTTGTGCGCTTCAAATTGTCGAGCCAAATGATAGGCAGCAGCACGGTTTCCGCTAGTCTGTGCTACTTTGGCAGCACCCTGGAAGTCCTTCTTAAAGCATAGAACACGAACAATAGACAGATAGTCCTTGGCGCGTTGGTAGCTCTCCACTGCGGAATCAAATTGACCCTGACTCTCTTGGAACTGCGCCCACCAGATCAGTAAATCACGGTTATTGGAGGTGGCCACATACTTTTGCAGAAGATCAATCTTGCCCAGCTTGAATAGCATTCTTGGAATGTCTTTCTGATGAGTACCAGCATCCTCGTAAGCTTCCATCGCTTCCTTAAGTTCTCCCATTTCTTCATAGTGTCTGGCCAGAGCGTGATACGTTGTCTTGAGATGAATGCGGTCGCGCTTGGTCGCTACATCCACGGCCTTCTTCCAGTAGCCACTGGCTTGGTATAACTTATTGAGCAGGTCGTAGCGTCCACACTCACGGTACAGACGAGCTGCATCATCACGTAGGCCTAGTTGGATTGCAACCATGGCAATGGCTACTTCCAGTTCAGGCTCCTTCTTGGCCTCTTGCACAGCAGCTGCACCTCGAGCGTGGCCCATATTTCCGAGACATACCTCAGCCACATCTAATCGCTTCGTCTTCACGCACATGCGCGCCATATTCTCCCAGACGGATGGATTCTCAATGAGTTTGACGGAGCGGTATGCCTCATCCATATTACCAACCGTCATAAAGTAACAGAAGTCGATGAGAGCTTGTTTGGCTTCATTGTTGACTTTGTCCAAGCCTGTGAAATCACGCATAATCTGTGTGCGGAGGTAGCTTGCAGTGTCGTAAAGCGTCGGAGCTTTCGTGATGGGATTGTTGGCTTTGGTTCGGCCAACGTGCACTACATTGGTGGAGTCATCCGATGAGCCATTGTCCACTTTTGCTACGAAGTACACGCGAGGGACCTGAATGCCTAGCAGTGCAGTATACTTCAGATCAAGGTCGAAGTTGTCTTGCATGAGGAGACCGTGCTCATTCGAAGCGAAAATAATTGTGACTTCCTTGTCCGAGACTTGGCTTCCTCGGGCACCACCGCCGGTCCCAAGACCATCGTCGGTATTTAAATCTCGGCGGCCAACTACGTTAGCAGCTGCAGTAGACACACTATCGTTGCAAGATTTAATAGTCTCACAAACGAGCAAGCGAGGTTCTTGGGGGTCGAAAAACACGGAGGTTGGATAGCGTGAAGGCCCAAAATCAAACTGTTGATAAATGTTGAGGTCGGTCTGGAAGAGAAACAGTTTGTTGAGTGGCTCACGCATTCTCAGAGCACCTTCAACACGATCAGCAAGGATGCAAATACGTGTGCCATCGGAATTCACACAGATAGATCGCATCACTGCAGACTTGGTCTCTTCACCAAAAGCTTCTGGGAGGTTGCCCATACTTCCCAGAGCTTTGGGGTCACGACGGGATACGTCGAACACGCGCAGTAGACCACGATCTGTGCCAACTGCAAGAAATTTGTTCTGAAGTGAGAGCATAGCTGGTCGACCCTCGGCCTCCGTGAAGGATATGGTATTCTTCACTACTCCTGCAAGGTTACAGACTTCGACGTGGTTTCCATTCGTGCGATAGATAGATTCACCCCGTAACATCATGGAGCTGGAAAAGCATTTAAACTGATTCGTGACCCTGGTATCTCCATCCTTTACTTCGTAAACTTCTGCTTTTGAACCGTTCCAAACCACGAGCATCGATCCGTCGTGCGAGACTCCTTTGATACGCAACGACGCATCGAGAGTTGACTGCGTTATGGTCACGCCGGACTGCATTCCATCTTGGAATTTCTCAATCGACAACGTGTTGGGTCGCACTTGAATTACTGCTGTATCGCCACAGAGTGCACGTTGCATATTCCCCTCGTGCAAAATGACCACACCTTCGACGGTATTCGCATATAAGGCAGGATGCGCATTGCTCCAACCAATGCGTGTAACTGAGCGCCCCACTTCAGCCGTGAAGAGCAAGTCCCAACGGTACGATACATTTGCTGACTCAGTGTTGCCTTGAGGAGTGTCAATGAAGGACGTGGCGCGCCAGAAGAAAACTGCTCCTTGAGTCGTCCCGGCCACCAATATGCGCTTTCGTGGGGAAAAACTCAAGTTATTAACGTTGTAAAGGATCCCACTCGACTTGGGCAGACTCAGCACGCTGTTTTCCTCAGTACGAATGTTCCAGAACCGTACGAGAGGTTCACCAGACGCGATAGCTAGTAGCCCTGGGCTTGCCCACTTCGTTTCAAGCAGTGAACCTTCGCCCGCAAGACTCAATTTGACCTTGGTAATTGGCTTCACTGTGCCATCCGTAGCACCAACTTGATAAACGATGAGTTGCACAGCTCGGGTGATAACGATCAAGCGGCTCTGTTCTTCGTAGAACATCATCGACTCGATAGCGTGATTGAGCACCTGAATGTCCGAAATATGACCCAGGTCGTCAGCATAATGCACTGATCCCACCTCACCACCGAAGAAGAACTGAGGGCATGCATGCTGCGAGAAGGTCTCACTAATCAAAAGGATCAGTTAGAACGGGCCTGTAAGTAAGCATGCTAGTAATTACCTTTTGGAGTGGTTATCTTTCGGTCGAGTGGCAAAGACACAATGTGTGATGCTCCCCTGGCGCGCATACTGCGTACTAATGGAAAGTTGACAACGGCTGTCCACCTTCCAGACAGCGAATATCCCGTTCTCATCTGCAGACATGAGTCGGTTGCCCGATGGCGCCCATTTCAACAGTCGCACACGACTCGAATGTGGAGAGTTGACTTCGCGTGCCGTTTTCTCCTTGAATACCCATAGAGAAACCATACCTATTACAATGTCGGTCAGTACATCCCCCACTTCATCGAGTTCTATAGTTCACGCAACAAACCGTCGCTCCAACCAACAGCAAGTGCTCCACCATGAGGTTGCCAGGCCATCGTGACAATGTCAGCACTACGCGAGTAGCTCTCGAGCCCCTGCTGCTTCTCTCCCTATGGGGACAATCTACATCAATATGACTTGAATCTAACTAGCTCTAGAGACTACATCAGTACCTCATCAGTAAAGAAATGAATCTCTCGGTTCTCCAACGCCACGGCAAGCACAGGATCCAGTTCTCCCCAGACCGAGCAGACCTGCCGTAGATTGGCTGGTACTGCCACATTGTAGTCGTAGAACAAGGCCATACCTCACGACTCTGTCACTTGCACTACTGCGTCATTGAAACGACGCGTCTTTTCAAGATACAATAATGTGTGACACATCAAGTTTCCATTTTGGTCCGTAATTTGGTCCTATCTAAATCTACGTCAACTCAAAGTCTAATTTGGTCCGTAGCAATTGACTGGTTGCCATCGAGAGCTCAGTGATAGACATGGCGGTGCAAGCGAAGACGTCGGGCAAGAACTACAGCAACAAGGGCGGCTTCAACGCCAAGAAGCGTCCGGCTGGCAATGGCGAGGACGGCAAGAAGTCCTTCATGGACCAGAAGCTGGCCAAGAAGCAGCGCAAGATGCAGCGTCCGCACTACGAGATGGTCACGCGCGCCAAGCAGATCTGGAACGTCATCCGCGAGCGCGACGTGGACAAGACCAAGCGCGCCACTCTTGTAGATGAGCTCTATATGCTGGTCAAGGGCAAGATCTACGATGTGGCAGCCAAGCACGACGCGTCGCGTGTCATCCAGTCGCTTATGCAGCATGGCAAGCCTGAACACAGGTCGCAAATTGTGCTGGAGATGAAGGAGCACCTCATTGAGGTGGCCAAGATGCAGTACGGATGCTTCCTCGTGCAGAAGATGATCCGCTACGGCAGCGTGGCGGACCGTGCGGCTATTGTCAAGTGCCTCACGGGCCACGTCGTGCAGGTTGGCACGCACAACATTGCGGCCAATGTCCTCGAGTACGCACAGGAATACCTCAAGCCGTCGCAGCTCACAGCGCTCAAGTTGGAGTTCTACGGCCGTGAATTTGCCTACTTCCACTCGGAGAGTAAACGCAACCTTACGGACATTATTGCTGCTCATCCGGACAAAAAGGCTGATGTGCTCAAGCACTTGACCACCATCTTAAACCGCATGGTGGACAAGCAGCTTCTGGGTCTCGCATTTGTGCAGTCACTGCTGTGGGAGTATATGTGTAATGCAGAGCACGACGATGTGATGCAGATGGTGACTAATGTACGTGACGCTTCGCTTGCGCTGCTCGCAACGCGCAATGGTGCGCGTGTGGTGAACAAGTGCATTTCACTCGGTGCTGCTAAGGACCGTAAGCGCATTATTAAGACTCTCAAGGACAAGGTGTTGGATGCGTGCAACCACCCTAGTGGTTACCTAGTGATCATGCGCATTTTCGATGTGGTGGATGATTCTGTTCTTGTGCAAAAGTCCATTCTGGCGGAGATGAACGACGAGCTCTTTTCGATTGCTATGCACGCCAGCGGACGCAAGGTTCTGCTGCAGCTGCTTAGTCCTCTGAACAAGAAATACCTCTCGGCAGATGACCTAGCGCTGCTGGAGCCCCCCATGCTGCCGTCACCTGAAGATCCGACCACCATGGTGGTAAATTACAAGAAGGACCCGGACGCACGCCGTGAGGAATTGTTGAAAGGTCTGCTCCCGAAGCTGGAGGAGATGTGCGCTGAAAACGCTGCAGCCCTAATGCGCTCGAAAGAGGGGCGTGATGTGATTGTTGAAGTCGTTAAAAGAAGTGAGGCCACAGAACTGGCAGATAGCGTTGCTACTGCTGTTCTAGAGGTGCCCAGCGAGGAGGAGCCTCTCCAAACCGATGCCAACGGCCACTACGCTTTGCGTCGTCTGATCAAGGAAACCTCGCTGGTGGAGCCTCTGCTCACCGCCGTCGAAGAGCAGTTACCGCAGTGGGCGATCACTAACCGTGGCTCCTTTGTTGTCCTCGCGTTCCTGGAGGCTGAGAATGCCCCCAAGGACGCTGCTAAGGTGGTGAAGAAAGCACTGAAACCTGTAATGGGGGACCTGAAGAAGCTCATTGACACGCAGAAGGGTACTAAATTACTTCTTGAGAAGCTCCAATAGAGAGGAGATAGCTCAAACTTTATAGATCGAAAGGCTTGTTGTTTTATCACCACATTACCTCACGTGCTATTATTTTGCTTTTAATGGAACCTCTCAACTCAGTCGTCCTCTTCGCTACTATCGTCACTGTCGCCTGACGACTCGGTACTATCATCGTCTTCCTCTTCGTCAGTATCATCATGAGATGCAACAATGGGATTTCCTTCTCTCCAGTTTCTGACGAGGTCCAGTATCTTCGGATGTGAGTGAAGAACAGCAAGGTATGATAACGTTTCTCCAAACTGTTTTCGTGTTAGTCAACAACATATTTGATGAAGGATTCTACAAACTCACCTTGTTTGGCTTATCAACCAACTCAGCATCACACTGCTGGAGCATGTTCATCAGAAGATTCACATTTCCACAGGCAGCCGCACAATGCAACGCTGTCATGCCTTGTGCCTGCAATACCATACACATTCCATTTTAGCGATTGTATGTTTATTTGCTTGCTCAACACGTACGTCTTGCAAAGTGAGATCCGAACCAGCATTCAAGAATACCATGCCTAGCTGATGAAGAGGTGTTCCTCCCTCGGCACACAACATCAGCGGCGTTTGTCCAAATACCTGCACAGAACACGCGATCAATAACATTTTCCAGTGGCTCACCCCTACAGCCTTGAGATTTCAACACCAACATTTCGGGCATCAACCGCAGCACCCAGCTCGATAAGTGTTTCCGCTGCGAGCTTGCTTTCACCGACGACCGTCAACATTAATGGAGTCGTTCCCCATCGATCTTGAATATTCAAGTTGGCACCATACTTGGCAAGAAGGCGCACGATGTCCAGGTTACCAACACGACTAGCCCAATGTAGGGGTGTCCAGCCATCTCTCTGTAAAGTAACCAGCGCCACTACGTTATCTGTTCAATATCGAAATCAGCCCACTTACATCTTTCTTACTGATTGACGCTCCTTTTTTCAGCAAGACATGACAAATACTCGTTCGGTGCAAGGTACATGCCCAGTGCAATGCATTTCTACCATCGGAGCCATTTGCGTCAATGTCGATCTTATTGGCGATACCCGAAAGGATTTCATCCACATTGTCTACTCCACCAGGTGCATAACAACACTATCGGCATCAGTTTTTGAGCATTCGGACCTGCATGGGAGTAACCCCTACCTGTTTTCGCAGCGAGCGTAAAACCATCGGCAATCCTACCATCTCGTTTGGCTTCCTAGTAATCCCAAGCATAGAAATCAGGCATTGTAGAAGCCGCAAAGTCGGAAGCAGATCCGTACGAAGTAAGAATGTGAAAGTCGCCACAGAAAGAAGGTGACAGCAGCAAACGGAATAGCTGCTATGGCGTACGTGTGGGTCGAGCCTCTTGTGATGCATGTGAACGTATTGATGTTCATCACTTTACGACAGTGGTCATCATACTCACTCACCATGCGTTGCCACAGCGTCACGGCTGGTATCAATGTCACCGTCTCGACTAATGAACACACTATTGGCGTGACTAGAGTGGCCTCCTTGCCCTCTCCGTTCCACGTGGGGATTTTAATGTCAAAAGACACCATAACGCTCAGTACGAAGCTGACGATGGCGGCCATCAAAGCCAAGACAACGAAGGCTCTAGTGGCCGCAGCATCTCCTAAACACCAAGGGTCACTGGAGGCAACAACGGAGAGCGAGCTGTGCACAGTGCGTCAGTTGCACGGGCTTCAAGCAGGAGCATGTAATTCATTACCAGAAGCGGCTGTAGAGTGTGAAAGGCTGGGCCGAGATGACGTCGATGTTGTCGACTGCTGCGCCTGCGTTGATGAGTTTGTAGCGCACGCCAATGCCCTGAATTTGAGGATTCAGGTCAGAAAGCGGATCAGGAGATTCGAGGTGCCGCTCGTACTGTGAGGTACCAAAGTCCGATGTCCACGGAATTGACGGCGTCGTGCGCCCATTCGTGGCCACTGTTTGCTGCCAGCAGCAGCACGAGCGACACAAAGCTGCACATGTTGCCTGCAGGTGACGGTGGTGAATGTTAAAGCGCAAACCAGATGTGCTTTCGACGGGAAGCAACGCACCAAGCAGGAAGCGTACGCGAATCTTCATGATGCCTGTAGAGGCTACAGTGTGACCGACTGAAATTATCCGTAAAAATACTAACGTCTCTATTCATATTGAATCCATGCTGCTTTTCATAAATATCTAGTCTTCTTGATCTACATCTATCACCTCTTCATCGTCTTCTTTGTTCACCTAACTCACCATGTCACTGTGGTCTGTTGCATCACCGATAGTCGCCACAAAACCTTCATGCGAGCATAATGCAATTGTGATGGCGTGGAATCTGTAATTTTTCTTGCAGCTTCAAGGTGCGCTATCCCGCTAAGTCTTCTTGCAGTCCCACAAGTTCATATCTGCCACAGGATCGTCGACCAATCCGCAAGTGCAAATGCGTCCATGTCAGTCAGGATGTTGCGACTGAGGTCCAGCGTCTGGAGTTCACCAAACGACTCATTGGCTTCCAGCACCAGCTTTTCGATTACACCCTTGCCTGCCGGGTCTTCCGAGAGCAGAGCCACTCGGATCGTACTCGAGTATCCCCTGACCGCCACGAGCGACGAACCAGAAACGTTCACAGAGAAACCACCGATGCCTTCACCCAGAATGAAAGACATTTGTTGCTCGCGTACAACACCCACGTCTGACTTTGTTTAGGAGGATGACGAACTTGCCGGGTGCCGAGTCGTCCACGAATGTGATGTTGTGCTCGGTGTCAATACGTGGCGTGAGACCGTCGCACTTGCCGCTCACAAGTGTTAGTCCATGTATTTGCTCGTCCCACTTCGTACGTTGGCTCGTACGAAAGAACTCCTCCGACGTCAGCGTCAAGTCACTGTGGCACGAGTGGCTATAGAACTTGACGGTGTCGTTGATCTCCGGCGTGATCTCCCGGTATGGGTATGAGTAGCACGTCTGCAGTTCTGATGCAGCTTCACCGCGTACGGGGATGTAGTGCAAGCGACGCCATGTAATTTGACGCAGTCAACGCTCTCGGGAACCCAACGCCAGCCTTGAAATATGTATCTATGGCGTCAGATCGCAAATGCCCATCAGAGCCATGAACAACCCGGGACCACCTCAGCTGTACACGAGGGGTAGATATACTTCAGAATAACGTATTTATTGTCGGTGGTGTATCTTACACCACCGACACGGCGATTAGGTCAGACAGGACCAGATTTTAAATGCAACAAAGTATGATTAATTAATAATTTGCACTACATCCAAATTACCTAATTCACTACAAAATATTTTCAGTTTAAAACTACCCTAACCTCGATATTAAGCCTCCTGAGACCAGGGAACTATGAACAGACATTCACTAGGATTTGTAAAATCTGGCTAGCACGCTTCCTCTATGCAAGGTGCTCGTGTGACCCCATCACATCAGCGATCCAACAACGTCGTAAAATGTTCGACGCATAGTCGCCAGAACTTCCAAGCTGAAGCGATTATCTTTGGGTCAACCATGACGGGCTAAGACTTTACCAACAAGCATTCAGTGACATTTTGTATCATGACAGCGTTCCGTGGTACCTTGGATCGATTGGACTGCCCTCCTTAATGGGCAACCCAATCGCTCCAAGGTATACGATGTTCGTGAACACTTTAACGGGGAGTATCTTCTACGACAAGCTAATGGTGCCATTGAGGTGCCGCAAGGTGGACAAGACATATCATATGAAGAAAATATACTTATGTCTCTCTCGCCCTAATCGACATACGAATGTTACACCTGATGGTGAAAGCTTGGACAAAAGAGGTAGAGCGTCGATTACAATACAAGCTGACACAACAAGTTTCAGATTATGTGATTTATCGGGGCCACACAGCTCCGACTTATCTCCTCTCAATCTACACACGCAGTGCCAGGGCTGTATTGCATTCACTGTTGTAGTACTACCGGTTTTAATGATGGAATTTACTCAGGGCCGCTGCGATGCGGTGGAAGTGAGGACATGAACACTCGCTTCTCTACCCGTACTCATATGTGCGAGATCACGGGCACGTTGAAGTGGCTTTTTGGAGTGGAAATTGTAAGCGAGTACTGGAGTGACGCTGAGACCACCATGCACGCAAAATTGACACAACTAGGGTTCAACAGCATGGTTGTGAATGTAAACAGAGGCAGAACACTACTATCATACGCTTTTAATGCCAAATCGTGACCTCCCGTTCACGACGTCATCGTGCATTTAGGCAACATCTATCCCCGCACTGGCGATCAGTGCCGACAATTTCTCCGAAGCCAAGGCAGACGACGAGAGGCAACAATCACTGCCTGAGCAAATTACCGGCACGTCAGGTATCTCGCAATCTCTACACTACTTATTTGAATAAATTTTATCATTCATTTTTAATATTTTTTTACTAATATCTCATAAGTTTTAGTGGACTTTATATTTAATATTTGGATCTTTATTTTTGTATGATATTTTCATATTTTATATTTTTCATGTAATGGAAATGAGAAAAATGCTCCCACTCATCTACCAACTTTCCAACCTTCTGCGGCGCTGTAATGGAACCTACCGCAGTATCGGCGGCGACTCTGCATCGATGTAAAAGCCTGGTGAATGACAAGCAAAGCTAAGCACGATGATGGACGCTGCGATCTTAAGCTCATTTGGTCCTGACGATCGATCGTATTTGCCTGTGCCTTATCATGAGCTCGACGGTAAAGGATAATGTATTTTAGTGCTATCGCTGGCGTGTATTGTTTTGTCGTGAATAACTGATAGGGAACGAGTACAAAAAACATAATCGATATCAAAAGCAGAGCCCATTTGGATTCCTTTGTACCTCCGGCCATCCACAGCATGCATGCCATGGTGAGAAAGCAGGGCGACATGGGCGCTGAGGAGTGGTCCAAAGCGCGTGATGCACTCCGTTCTACGCTGATCCAAGCAGCATTATGCGGTCCATTCGGGTAATATATTTTCTAAGTCTAGTCATTTCGCTTCTTCTTCTTGGCCAATCGCTTGACCTACCTGTTTTCGCAGCGAGCGTAAAGCCATCGGTAATCCTACCTTCTCGTTTGGCTTCCTAGTAATCCGAAGCATAGAAAGCAGGCATTGTAGAAGCCGTTCCACTTAGCCTTCTAGCAGCGCGTTCTGTTCATCAACGCGTTTACGTCTGGTCTCGAAGTGTCCAAACTCTTTGCGAACGAAGTTGCATGATCGACGAGGGGTTACTCCTATGCAGGTCTGAGTGCTCAAAAACTGATGCCTACAGTGTTTGTTATGCACCTGGTGGAGTAGACAATGTGGATGAAATCCTTTCGGGTATCGCCAATAAGATCGACATTGACGCAAATGATTCCGATGGTAGAAATGCATTGCCTTGGGCATGCACCTTGCACCGAACGAGTATATGCCATGTCTTGCTGAAAAAAGGAGCGTCAATCAGTAAGAAAGATGTAAGTGGGCTGATTTCGATATTGAACAGATAACGTAGTGGCGCTGGTTACTTTACAGAGCGATGGCTGGACACCACTACATTGGGCTAGTCGTGTTGGTAACCTGGACATCGTGCGCCTTCTTGCCAAGTACGGTGCCAACTTGAATATTCAAGATCGATGGGGAACGACTCCATTAATGTTGACGGTTGTCGGTGAAAGCAAGCTCGCAGCGGAAACACTTATCGAGCTGGGTGCTGCGGTTGATGCCCGAAATGTTGGTGTTGAAATCTCAAGGCTGTAGGGGTGAGCCACTGGAAAATGTTATTGATCGCGTGTTCTGTGCAGGTATTTGGACAAACGCCGCTGATGTTGTGTGCCGAGGGAGGAACACCTCTTCATCAGCTAGGCATGGTATTCTTGAATGCTGGTTCGGATCGCACTTTGCAAGACGTACGTGTTGAGCAAGCAAATAAACATACAATCGCTAAAATGGAATGTGTATGGTATTGCAGGCACAAGGCATGACAGCGTTGCATTGTGCGGCTGCCTGCGGAAATGTTAATCTTAATCAAATATATGGTCGAGCCTCATGTGATGCATGTGAACGTATTGATGTTCATCACTTTACGGCAGTGGTCATCATACTCACTCACCATGCGTTGCCACAGCGTCACGGCTGGTATCAATGTCACCGTCTCGACTAATGAACACACTATTGGCGTGACTAGAGTGGCCTCCTTGCCCTCTCCGTTCCACGTGGGGATTTTAATGCCAAAAGACACCATAACGCTCAGTACGAAGCCGACGATGGCGGCCATCAAAGCCAAGACAACGAAGGCTCTAGTGGCCGCAGCATCTCCTAAACACCAAGGATCACTGGAGGCAACAACGGAGAGCGAGCTGTGCACAGTGCGTCAGTTGCACGGGCTTCAAGCAGGAGCATGTAATTCATTACCAGAAGCGGCTGTAGAGTGTGAAAGGCTGGGCCGAGATGACGTCGGTGTTGTCGACTGCTGCGCCTGCGTTGATGAGTTTGTAGCGCACGCCAATGCCCTGAATTTGAGGATTCAGGTCAGAAAGCGGATCAGGAGATTCGAGATGCCGCTCGTACTGTGAGGTACCAAAGTCCGATGTCCACGGAATTGACGGCGTCGTGCGCCCATTCGTGGCCACTGTTTGCTGCCAGCAGCAGCACGAGCGACACAAAGCTGCACATGTTGCCTGCAGGTGACGGTGATGAATGTTAAAGCGCAAACCAGATGTGCTTTCGACGGGAAACAATGCACCAAGCAGGAAGCGCACGCGAATCTTCATGATGCCTGCAAGATGCGAGCGTCGCTTGAAGAAATGTGGTGTGCCATTTTCGAAGAAAGCAGCAATTGCCAAGAATAAAGCGATGTGTTATTATAATAGTCACTGACGTCACGGTCGTTGCATGCTCTGGGCAGTCAAGCTGTCAGAATTTGACAGTCAGATTACACGTAAATGACTCAGGCTTCGAGATGAACCTCTGGGATCAGCCAAGATTCACTTGGTTTACAAAACTGCGTTAAACTTCAGCTTACAGCAGCGAATCTCCAACGACAAATCGATAGGATAATGCCGCCCTGTCATTAGCAAAAGGAACCTTGATGTAGCCGGTCCAGCCATGCATGAGTGGCAGCCTGATCGGCGCTCGGAATGAGGCCTTCTTGTGAGGAAGCAATTGTTGTATGCATCAGAAACAGCGAATACGCGTACATTGCACTGTTAACTGCCTTGACTGCCTTCAAAAACTAAATGCTCGTTGCCACATTTTGCGGTTTTATTTTGCCATATTTGGAGAATCCGGCCTGGTTTTGTCGTACGGGGACCTA
>VOQZ01000241.1:0-106910 GCA_008079305.1 Phytophthora palmivora | reverse complement strand
CTGTCTTCTTGGTTCTTCGGACGGCGTCCTGACGACTCTGGGATGTTTACGTTCCTGACGACGGAGGATTCGTTGACCATATCTTCGAGGTCATGAATGTCCTTAACTCGGACGTGACAGGGACGCTCTTCCAGACCTCGGTCATCACACGTATCCAGAAAGTGTTCCACATGGTCCTTGCGTCGCGTCCACCGTTCTCGAACTGCACTCCGGCATTGGGGCATAGCCCTTCAGTCTATTGAGGTAATCACACACGATTCTCTTTGTTTCCTCTCGTTTCGCTGAATAATACCGAGCCCTTCGCAGACTGAGTAAACCGTGAGCAGTAGTACTTGATAAATGCATCGCTCAACAACTTCCACGTACGACGAGTCTTGCGTGGAAGTTGTCGGTACCAATGTAGAGCTCCATCTTGGAGGCTGAGTTCGAACGCCATGCACCACTCGTTCGGTGACGTATGCGTTCCCTTCATCTCGTAGATAAAGGTTCCGGAGCCATTGCATGGACTTCTCGCTCTTGTTCCGGAGTCCAAAATAGGGCTTGATGTTGCCGAGTGGAAGGTGGGTTGCGAGCTCAAGCCTCGGTGTGGAGTTTTTAGTCTCCGCTTTGCTCAGCTCGAATCTGACGCGCCCACTCCTCGGTGAGGTCTCCATCGAGATAATCGAAGTCACCTGAGTCACTATCGCTGTCCGACGAGTCTCCTGGACTATCGTAGTTCCTGGCGGGTCGGCCAGTCTCTTGACGAGTGTTCGGAGTGGGGCGAACTTTCTTTCTGTCTCCTCGGCTAGCCGCTCATATCGGCTTGCAGACCTCGGTGTCACCATGTGCGAATCTGCATGTACGGTGAAGCCTCGGCCGTAGCCGTAAAGACACCAGCATCGGAACCCTCGTTAACACGCTCCTTGGGAGTTTGAGGAAGCGGGACCTTTGAGGGGTCTGCCGCTTCCGGTGCGCGTCGGGCTATAGGTTGACGGCCTGCCCCAATCTCGGACACCCCGAAAGTACTTCCGCAACTTCTCTCTTCCACTTTCGCAACGCTGTGCCGGCATCCGTCGGCGTCCAATCCTTGATTGCGGCGTCAGATGGAAACTCTGAGGCTCGCACCCATAGCACGGAGGAGTAGCACAGTATCCTGAGCCACTTGTCGAGTGCTCGTTGAGTCAATGGGTACAGCTAGCTCCCCCCCGAGGTCCATCCAGACAGCCTGGCGGACCAGCTTCGGGCCGAACAGTTGCATCCAATTGCTCCTAGTCTTCATTAGTTCCAGGCAGCGACCTAGAACCTTGTTGGCAGCCGGCGTATCACCATGACTGTGGCCGTTTGCCTGTCGACGAGAAGTTGCCTCCCGGTCATCGCCGACGGCTTTAACCGTCGGACCCATCATCACTCACTGTCCCTGTGCCGGTTCAGGACCAGCTACGTCGTCCCAGCTCTTCGGTGAGGTTACGCGCAAGCGTCCTCACCCTCCGCTGCGGCCTACAGATCCACAAGCGGCTTCCGAAAGATCGGGCATCGCTGCCTTCTCTTCCAGTACTCTTCGTCATCATCTTCCTTGGCGTCGGAGTAGCCAACCGACTCGTCGAAACTCTTCCTGAACGTTCGGCAATCGTCACCAAACGAGATGTCGGTGGTGTCGACAATGAACTTCCAGGGTGCACCGTAGGTTCGGTGCGTGTTCCACTTGCCTTCATCGTGTTGCTGGTACCCTGCTGCTGACTTGCCTCCTTTCGCCATTTTCTCTCTTCTTCTCTCTCTCTCGAATGCTCGTTAGGGTAGCACCTACCACAACCACAACACACAGAAGGTCACACCAATCCCGGGTCGCGGCACCGTTGTCGTGTAGGACACGATAGAATTCTCACTTGTCGGGTGAGTTCCCACCAACAACACACGCTTCCCCGTGAAGGTCAGCGATTGTTGGATCAAACCTGAAGACCAGGTACGATCCCTACAACCGGTCGGTTGTAAGCGCTTCTGTATACCGAGGTTGTTTTAGGTAACCCTTACCTACACCACTAGCCACACGAGCTTAGACTAGGGTTTATATTGCGCTTTCGCGCGTACCCTGCAGTCCCTCAGAGGAAAGGGTACCGGCGTGTTAGGCTTATACAGGGGTGTCGAGGTATAACCTCGACGGGGAGCAAAATATACACTAGGACCTTAATAGACCCTAAGTATACACGTAACGACACTTCGCTGTCGCCTCCGATCTCTCGGCCACACCAACTCTTGGCCTGACCAGGATAAACTCCGGTTCAATGTACCTTGAGTCTACCAACAGCATCCCACACAACTGAGCGTGTCCTGGCACTTAAATAAGCTAGCTACACTTACCTAAGTCGGACTTGACTCTTGTTAGCTGGGGGGAAGACTGCGTTTTATAAACTGCTTAATGTGAGGCTCAGAGAGCCTCTGTATGTCATCCTATGTTTTGTCCTATGCCTATATACAAATATCAAGTGTAAACAAATCACTGTAGGAGCCTCCGAGGTTTCAGAATAAGTACGACCGAGGGGTCGACAACTCACTCTTAAGTACGGATTTGGGACTGTACAGACGTGAGACAAGGGATCTGAGATGGGTACAGAGCCCTACCTCGGCCTAGTCCAGGAAGCCTCGGCCAGGTTATATTAGGCTAGCCGAGGCTCCCGGATGTCACTATTCCTTCTCTGTCACTCCATCGCGGGATGTATAATCCTCCAATGGGGTGAACCCTCGCTTTTCACCGAAAGGTTCTGTGGCGGTTGCCCTAGCGACTGGGTAGCTACCTCACGGTTAGAACCCAACACCACAACCAGACGCTTTGGGTTGCATCAATATTCGGGACCCACCGACCGGGCATATCTCCTTCAACCTTCCCTCAATCAATGCTTGCGGTACTCGCCACCGGTCGATACATGAAATTCAAAATCACACGGAACCACCTTGTCACGGCAAGGTATACTTTAATAGTCAATCTAGAAGTTAGCAGGTCAGCCAAAGGAAGCTCCATAATCACCAAAAAAATAGTTGACGAAATTGAAAATTATATAGGCGCTACAATTCATCCTCTGCAGCAAACCAGTAAAATTCACCACCGTTCTTTGCTGTACTTCTGCAAACGAAGTTCCCCTATCGTGGGCTCCGTATTGATGTACTATCCTGCTTCTTTTTCGCTTGTGATTTCTACTCACCACCGAAACAACCGCAAAAGTGCATCTAATTGAATACTCCAGTATAGACCTGAGACTCGTAACATTCCGCTGGATGTGCTCCAATATCACATGGTGTACCAGCTTGTTTGCCCATCAGTCGACTATTCCTTTTGCGTTGTCCCACAACTGCTTCGCTGACCGTACTCATACGCGGCATTACAGATGTACGGTAGAAATTGATACAACAGAAAATGCATCCTGCATCAGACATAATTTCCTGCAAGTGCAGGACCATCTGCAGGACATCTAACTTAAAATAAGGATGTCACGTTGGACATATTAAACCGAGGTCAACGCAGGACTTTTTCATGGTACTTTAGAAAACAAAATAGCAAGGAAATGCATTGTCATTGTTATATGTAATGACTTTGCATGAGACTACTATTCTTTAGTTTTACGCCACTTTGGTGTTACCGGTAAACGTTGAGTATGCAGATGGAATCGACAACAAGACAGGATCTGCATGCGGGGGGGGGTGGGCGAGAGTGCATGGTAATGTTGTCCATGAGTTGTATGAAGCGTTCCGCTTCATGTTTCGCTTCTCCACGAACAGCACAAGTGTAGGATAAGAGCCAAACGCTTGTTTGGCTCGCCGACTGTAGCTCTCAATAGGTTTTTTTGTTCGGTTTTGCAGCTAACGTTATTGGTAACGTACCCATTAACAATCCACAGAGGTGGTGGGAACATGGCCATCCAAGTACACGTAAAATACTCCCTAAACTGGGTCCTGTATCGGTAGTACCCGTGGTGAATTCGTGCCATCACGTACGGGATCTCTTAGCATCTAATTTTATCGATGGGTATCACAGTGAGGACGTCTAAGACACCAGGCATCATGGGTTACATGAAGGGTACCCTAGAAAGGGTACCGCCTGTAACGGGGTTACATGAAAGGGGTACCCCAGAAAGGGTACCGCCTTTAGAAGTAGATATACTTCTGTGAGTATTTGTTTTAATACTCTGATGGAGTGGTGTGGGCCACACTGTGGTGTGAGCCACACCACTGCCACGTAGGTTTGGTGGCTGAGGGCCAACCAATAGTTTTAAACCTACCTTTTATATGCATAATTAGCTTAAAGTATAGTTAATTAGGAGTTTGTATTACAGGCCAAATGAACCTAATTAACTATAAATAAATCAGTCTAAAACTTACGCTAAACTGGCTATTAAGTCCCCTAAGACCAGGGACTAGTGAACTGCCGTTCACTTAGAGTTTGTATACTCTTAATAGCACGCTTCCTCTAAGCAAGGTGCTCGTGTGACCCCGTCACACTTGGTAGCACTTGTAGTCAATCCACGCCTACGCGGTAGATTGACTACCTGAATCCTCTGTGGCTCCTACAAGGTAAGCCAGGATGGATAGAGGGGAGTTCCCTCATTTGACCGACTCTCAGTTTGAGTCGGTCCGGAAGATGGTGGGCATCTTTGGAGGAGATGCCCTCCGAAGCTTGGCGGCTGCTACGCCGGCCGAGCAGGTCGAACGCATCGAGGCGTTCGACACGTACGAGAGAGGGCTAATCGCCCACGTACAGGGGCTGCAGACCCCCGTGGCTGAGATGAAGCCAGCCCAACCTAAGCCGTTGAGGCTTAAGGTTAACCCTTATGAGGGGAAGGAGGGAGAGAACCTCCACTTCTGGGTCAGAGAGGTAGAGCTCGCGATGGACGCGGCTCTAATCTCGACCGAGCGACTTCGGGTCGCTTTCGCCCTGTCCAACCTAGGAGGTCGGGCGAAGACCTGGGCGTACACGCGCGAAGCGACAACGCCGGGTTGTTTCACAACCTGGGCTCAGCTGTGTCAACAGCTTAGAGCCGCCTTCCTTCCGGCGAACTATGAGTATCGCCAGCGCTCGCGCTTCCTTGCCTGTAAACAAGGGAAGCGTGAGCTGCATGAGTACATCCAGGAGATGCGAGTACTCGCTGCATCTCTGGTAGGGAACCCCCTACCTGAACACATCAAAGTGACCGTGTTCATGGATGGCCTGAAGGTGGGCCCATCCCGCACACAGTTGTTCCGCGTGCATGCGAACACTATGGAGGAGGCGATCCAGATCGCCCTCCAAGAGGAGTACAGCCACCGACAGGCTCGTACTCCTACGTCGGTGTGGCAAGGCCACAATGCGTCGTCAGGCGCAGTGCAAGGAGCTCCAGCAGCTGGAGCTAGCACAGGGCCGGTACCCATGGAACTGGGTACGGCCGTACAGAGCCCATCCGTTGCTACGGATGTGGGAAGCTCGGGCACATGCAACGTGCCTGCCCTGCGGGAGGGCAAAGGAGTTCCCTTCCAAACCTAGGGGCTCGAGGGCCCGTGGCAGAAGCCGCGACCCAAGAGCCAGGGGAACTGGGGTCACCAGTAGGGGCGGGGCGCCCTACTGGGGAAGATCTAAGTCCCCATGGTAGGAGTGCGGACGGCGCACGCCATGGAGGCTTAGCCCCTGAGAGCCTGGGTGCTCTCGAGACGAGAAGAGCAGCGGCGGACTGCTCGTGGTACACGCGAGTGTACGGGGATATGGAGATCCTTTAGAGTCCTGATTGACTCTGGGGCGTCGACGAACTTTGCTCGACGCCAGACGGTCGCGCGGAATGGCGACAAGTATGCCGATGCTTTGCGAGAAAGCAAGGCAGGGGCCAGGTCTCGGTGAGACTGGCCGATGGTACGGTGGTTAACGTACCTGGGGTCCGTATGGACCTGGCTGTAAAGTTTGAAGACTTTGACAGCACGGAGTCGTTCCTTGTTCTAGACATGGACAAGTACGACTTGATCCTGGGCATGCCGTGGCTCGAAAAGCACGAGCCCTGGATCGATTGGCGCGGCAAAGCCATTGGGGCTAGCCGGCCGCAGTCTCCGACAGAGCTTTGGTGAGTAATGTTCCCACCTCTGTTCGGGACTGGGGCGCCAGAGATGGTCGCCAAGGCGCTTATGCGCCCGAAGAAGTACTGGGAGTCACGGACTCCAACGAAGATGTTGCGATGAGCCTCGCAACCGGTCGTGAGACCAAGGCTCATTGCCAAGCGTGTGGGATTGCCACGACGGCAAGTCCCAACGCTAAGAGTCGTCGCGCCGTATGGGCTTCGACTGTGGCAGTGCCGGACGGCACTGACCAGGCGGGTAACATAGGTCCGCAAGCAGCTGAAGCTGTCTGGGGAGGTGCGCTGAGGGCGACTCCTGTGTGGGTAACATAGTTCCCACGAGGTCGAAGAGACCGAGAAGATCGAGAGCGCAGTATGCGTCTCTAGCGTGGGTAACAGAGTTCCACGCGGGGTCAAGAAGACCAGTACGAGTGCGGAGGTGTCGTTGAGCACCTCCCGTGTGGATAACCAAGTACCACACTCGGAGTCTGAGACTCCACCGGCACGGCCGGTCGAAGAGCAATGCCATGTCTTCGACGGCGTGTCCGGTCGTCAAGTGAGGCAGTGCCGTCCATCTGGAGGCACTGCCAGAGGTGTCAGCACTGCTGAACCTCGAGGAATTGTCCATGAAGGACTTCCTGGCCGAGTTGAAGGCCGGAGAGATTGCGGAGATGGTGCTCCTGAAGCCGGAGACCTCTCCTGAAGATTTGAACTCTTCCTCCGTAATGGACGAGGACGTCCTGGAGGGGTTCACGAAGCAGCGTGCAACGCGCTTGGGTTCTGAGATTCTCAAGAACCCGGAGGATCCAGTGTATCCTCTTGTGAAGGAATACTCGGATGTGGTGTCGAAGCACCCACCATCCCAACTCCCGCCGGATCGGGGAGTTCGGCACGAGATTGACCTCGTGCCTGGCACAAAGTATTGTGTCACGAGGCAGTGGCCTCTACCTCGCGAGCAGTGCGAGGTCATATGCCTTCTTCGCTTCTGCGAAAAGGCGAAGTCGGGCATGTGCGGGAGTCGAAGTCCCCGCACTCGACGCCAACCTTCTGCGTTCGGAAACCGAACGGGAAGTGGCGTCTGGTTCATGCTTACAACAAGCTGAACAATGCGACGGTACCGGCACAGACGCCGATCCCTCGCAAGGATGTGTTGCTGAACAACATGTCGGGCTGTACGCTGTACAGTGCCCTGGATCTGGTAGACGGATACTACCAGATCCTGATGCGGGAGAGTGACATTCCTCTCACCGCAGTGAGCACCCCGAGTGGGATGCTCTGGGAGTGGTAGTGCCACAAGGGCTATCGAATGCCCCAGCGACGTTCAATCGCTTGGTCACACAATTGTTTAGACCATTGCGTACGTTCGCTCAGACGTACTTCGACGATATATTCGTCCATAGCCGTGCCGAAGGCGGCCAGACGGCTATGGAGGTGCATTTGAAGCACCTCCGTCGAGTGTTTGAGGTCATGAGAGCTAACAAGCTCTATGCCAACATCGACAAGTGCGTCTTTGCAGCTGAGGAGATAAAAGTCCTCGGCTGCTTTGTCAGCAGGGTCGGCGTACGCGCCGATCCAGGGAAGGTCAAGGCCATAGCGGCTTGGCCGACCCCGAGGTCGCAGAAGGACCTCCGGAAGTGGTTGGGCTTAGCCAACTATCTTCACAAGTACAGCGCAGGGTACGCTGAACTAGCTCGACCCTTGTCGGATCTCTTAAGAAGATGCCGACTGGGTCTGGGAGCGACAGCACCAGGATGCTTTTGACAGCATCAAGGCGAGCTTACAGCAAGCGCCAGTCCTGGCTCTTGCCGGACGAGAACAAGTCATTTAGCGTCGTCTGTGACGCTTCTGACTATGCAATAGGCTGTGCGCTGTTGCAGAAGGACGATGAAGGACACGAACGTGTCATCTCCTTCCAGTCCAGGCAGCTGAAGGCTGCCGAACGGAACTATCCCGTTCATGACAAGGAGCTACTTGCAATGAAGTACGCTCTTGTCAAATTTAGAGTTCTCTCTTGGGCACGAGGCCCTTTGTGATCTATACTGATCACGCGTCCTTGCGGACTGCCACCAACTCGCCGCATCTGTCGCAGCGGATGGCGAGGTGGCTGTCATTCTTCGCGGAATACAACTTCCGCGTTGATACAAGCCGGGCAAGCTCAACGTGCTTGCCGATGCATTGTCGCGTCGACCTGACTATGAGCTAGCTCATGTCAGTCGGGTCACGACAGATCTATATGATCGGATACGCTTAGCGTATCAGGAGGAGACTAAACTATACACCACTGGTGCAGTTCTTGTCCGATGGCAAGGACGCCAAAGTCGACAGGCTTTCGCCTCGACAGCGGGCGCAGCTCCATCGTTATGAGCTGGCCGAGGGTTACTCCATTACAGTAGACCCTAGAGATCCTCCTCGGGTTGTCGTTCCAAACGACGAGGATCTGAAGTATGACATACTTCTAGAGGCGCATGATGCGCCGATAAGTGGCCATCTTGGCCGGGAGAAGACCTACCAAATGGTCTCTCAGACATTTTGGTGGCCCCGCATGTATAAGTGGTGGCACACTATGTCAAGACATGTGAAACATGTCAGAGGGTGAAGCCTTCGGGCCACGCCTCGGCTCCACTGCAGAGCCTACCTGTACCAGCAGATTGCTGGAAGTCGATGAGTCTCGACTTCGTCTTCGGCCTCCGGCCGATGACAAGGGCAACACCGGCATATTGGTGTTTGTCTGCCGTTTGAGCAAGATGGTGCATCTTGCTCCGGTACGTGACAAGGTCACCGGGAAACAAGCTGCACAGCTGTTCCTAGATAGCGTGTTTCGCTATCATGGTCTACCAGAGACCATAGTCTCGGACAGAGACCCGCGTTTCACGGGTGCGTTCTGGGACACCCTGTTCCAATTGCTGGGAACTAAGTTGACGATGTCAACTGCGGACATCCGCAGACGGATGGTCAGACGGAGCGCGTCAACCGCGTGCTCGAAGATACTCTGCGCAGTATCTGTGCGGAAGCACCTCGATCCTGGTCGGATCAGCTTCCTATGGTTGAGTTTGCACTCAACAATGCGGTACACGCATCAACGGGGTTTACCCCGTTCTACTGAATGGGTTACGACACCCCCAGGTGCCGCTAACCTTGCGGGGAGGCACCGTGGCCTCCATCGTAAGTGGGGGAGAGGCTCGGAAAGCCTTTTCCTCCCAGGTCTCCGAAATAGAGCCCGAGTCTTTAAAAAGACAGTTGTCGTCGTTTATAGACAACAGGCTGACGTTGATCAGCCGGTTAGAGACGCAATGGCGTTAGCCCAAGACAAACAAAAGGAGTACTCTGACAAACATGGAAGAGGAAACTTAGTGTGTTTAAAAGGTGAATTAGTCTATTAGACACTAAAAACCTACCACTAAAGGTGGTTAGCTCTGTAGAGAGCAACAAGTTGAAGCACCGCTTCATTGGACCCTTTGCGGTCCTGGCCAGACATGGCGCGGCGTATACCATTGACCTCCCAAAGTCAATGGCGACGCACCCGACGTTCTACGTGGGGCGTCTTAAGCGGTATCACGATCCGCTGGGTCTTCCTTCTCGGACGGAGGAAGACCAAGGTGAGAACTCACCTCCTCGAAACGAGGCTGAGCTCTCTGGACAACCGGAGTTGCCGGTGTCGAAGCCTGCGAACGATATACAGGCTGGTACCCACGCGAGTCATACGAAGGGTATGACGGTACCGAATGGGAAGAGCTCGGGTAAGAGCTATACCCATAAGCCGAGTGGTACGAGTACCCCTGCGGCTCATAAGAGGGCATCCGACCATGCACCTCATGGCTTAGAACGTCTAAGCCTCGACGGAGCTCCTTCACGGCAGCAGCCGGAGCTCGGCGGTCAACACGCCCATGGAGCTCATGAGTCTCACGACCAAGAGCGTCCAAGTCTTGGCGAAGGACCTCAAGGGTCCCCGGCTTGCCAGCCTGAGCGGCAGCCTGACCACCAGGTCCAAGCCCAAGGGCTATCTCGATCGCATAAACGCGATCTCGAAGTTGACGGACCTCGTCACTTAATAGGGACCCCACAGAGTCCCGACCCGAAGATGAGGGTCCAGAAGGATAAGGCTGAGAAGGAGCCGCGTACTCAAACGCGTGCGAGAGCTCCTCCTGCCCTCCTTGACCGGAACGGCGAGCTCCACTATCATGTGGAGCGGGTCGTCCAGGAGCGGCGGCGCTCTGGGAAGCGCCAGCTGCTTGTGAAGTGGCGGGGTTACCCCTCGTCACAGAACTCGTGGGAGCCGGAAGACCGGCTCCGGTTGACTGCCCGAAGGCTGTTGAGATTTGGGATCAACAGCCGGGGCGTAAGTAGTCCGCGGCTTCTTAGCCGCCTTACGGTGTACGGTCCCTGGGTTGACGGAACCGTACCCGCGCTCATCTTGAGCGCTGGACTTAGACTGCTGTCTAAGTCCCTCCATAACGGAGTGGAGTTGCCGCTTAGCGATTAAGTGGGCAAACACAATTCGAAGATCTCGCTGGTCCAAGACATAGGACAGCAGGCGATCTTCCCGGAGTTCTTTCAACTCCTGAACTGTAAAGTTCTTTAGAGAAACCCATCTCCAGAACAGGTCTTCTGCCTGGGTCTGGGTTGTGGTGTTCTCGGGCTGTACCCAAGGGTAGCCCCACACGGGGAAGAGCCCACCACGGTCTTCCGGTTTCTTCCGAAGACTAGTGAATTCCTTAAGAGGAATTCGGTGTGGTGCAAGAAGCACACACCTAGCGGCCTCAATGTCATTGACAAAGAGTGGTTCGACTTGAACCAAGGCACGCTCATAGGCGCCACGCGAAGTGCGCCCATGGTTTAGACCACGAGGGGCATTGAGGTGCTCCAAGAACATTGGAGACCCAGACCCCGCATCCGGTGGGTAGTATCCGCGAGGATACACCGGCGTGGGAGGCACAGGAGTGCCTTGCAGTTGAGCAGCTTGATAGCGCTCCTGCTGCTCATCGAGATCATTGGAGATCTCTTGGGGCTCGGAGACAGCCCCCTCCTCTTCCTCCTCGTCTGAGGAGTCGAACAGGGATTTGAATCCCTTTGCGATTGAAGGCTCTGATGTAGGAGAGCCAGGGGCTGCGCGCTTCTTAGCGGCAGCAGCACCCTTACTAGCCCGTTTTGGAGACGCTGCTTTCGCAGCTTGGGATCGAGCCTTACCTTCGGTCAAGGTAAGGTTCTTGGCAGGCGAGCTCGTCGAAGCTGCCTTTGCCTCCGATGATTCTGTATCATCAACAGGAGCGTCCTGCGAAGGAGCGTCCTGTGCAGGAGTGTCCTGTGAAGGAGCATCCTGAGAAGAAGATGGATCCTTAGCGGATCCAGGAGAGTCCCCGTCGGACTCTGACCCCGTGATGATCGGAATATGAAATTCCGGGGACTCAGATCCGGGACTGTGGTCCCGATAGGCGAACCGAGGGTTCGGCCTATCGTCGGGTGACAGGGAGCGCGAGCGACTGCGTCGCGAACTCCCTTCTTGGCTGGCAGCAGCAGCCGTACGCTTGCTGCCTGCCTCGGAAGCCGCCTTGCGGACTTCCTTGCGCGGAGCGGCCTTGTCTTTCGACTTGGCCTTAGCAGTCTTCGACCTCGCGGTCTTAGACTTAGAAGGCGCCGAAGCGCCGCGGGTGCTTGCCTTCTTAGGCATCTTGGGAGACCTGACGTGGAAGCTTCCTGGTGTCTTGGACGCGCGAAAAGGCTGAATGAAAGCCTTAAGCCACAACGGTGGCTCGTCGATGGTATCGACAAAGGACAGGAAAGAGAGCGGAGCTCTCTTCCTAACTCCTCATTGGTTGGGGGTGTTTCCAACCTAAGTGGGGGAGGATGTAACGGGGTTACATGAAAGGGGTACCCCAGAAAGGGTACCGCCTTTAGAAGTAGATATACTTCTGTGAGTATTTGTTTTAATACTCTGATGGAGTGGTGTGGGCCACACTGTGGTGTGAGCCACACCACTGCCACGTAGGTTTGGTGGCTGAGGGCCAACCAATAGTTTTAAACCTACCTTTTATATGCATAATTAGCTTAAAGTATAGTTAATTAGGAGTTTGTATTACAGGCCAAATGAACCTAATTAACTATAAATAAATCAGTCTAAAACTTACGCTAAACTGGCTATTAAGTCCCCTAAGACCAGGGACTAGTGAACTGCCGTTCACTTAGAGTTTGTATACTCTTAATAGCACGCTTCCTCTAAGCAAGGTGCTCGTGTGACCCCGTCACACCGCCTTTAGAAGTAGATATACTTCTGTGAGTATTCGTTTAGATACTCTGTTGTGGGTGGCGTGGACCACACTACTGCCACGTAGGTCTGGTGGCTGAGGGCCAACCAATAGAATTTGACCTAACTTTTATATGCATATTAAGGATAAATTATAGTTAATTAGGAGTTTGTATTACAGGCCAAATGAACCTAATTAACTATAAATAAATCAGTCTAAAATCTACTCTAAACTGGCTATCAAGTCCCCTAAGACCGGGGACTAGTGAACTGCCGTTCACTTAGAGTTTGTATACTCTTAATAGCACGCTTCGTCTAACCGAGCTCAGTCACTATTAATCCATAATCTAGATCCTAATCTAGAACCTAAGCTAGAGCTAATCTTGAGCTTTATCTTAGTCCTTAATAAGCTCCTATTTCGGATAGAAAGCTCGCAGTCGTTAATAAGCCCCTAACGTTTAGTGTTTAAGCTAATTGTAGTCTTTAATAAGCTCCTAATACGGACCGCAAAGTCGCAGTAGTCAATAAGCTCCTAATATCTTGTCTAACCTATCTATAGTCGGAAATAAGCCCTTAATTTATAGATTGCCTAATCTTTAGTCGTTAATAAGCTCCTAAAATGTATACAATCTGTCACTTTTATACCCGTTTTTACCCTGGTGGACGAGAGAAAATTCGTCGCAAAACCGTTTTTCAATACGGGGCAGTATACAAAGACCAAGTTGTTACTTACGGGGGCCGATGAATTCACCGGGGGTTTCGTCCACTCACTGACACCAAGTCATTTTTGGCGGATCCCTGTCTAAACCGATATCACGTGTCCTGAAATGATCGCTCCGTTGACCGTAGCTGTAGCACTGACAAATCAAGTCATTTTGAGAGGTCGCCTGGACCCAGATGCACCGTTCACTTAGAGTTTGTATACTCTTAATAGCACGCTTCCTCAAGCAAGGTGCTCGTGTGGCCCCATCACAGTGTCTGAGATCGGACTAGTTGATAATCGCATATCTACAAGTTTTCTGCGAATTGCGCGTTCCCATTGAAATAAACAACCAATCACATCTGTCCCCGAAAATTGGTCACGGACGCCTTTAACAAGAGCGACCTCAAAGTCACATGTGATGCTTGTGGTGTTGGATTTCAACCGTGAGGAAGTGGCCTGTCGCCTAGGCAACCGCCACAGAACCTTGCGGTGAAAAGCGAGAGTTCACTCCCATTGGAGGGTTACAATCCCCGCGACAAAGTGACGACGAAGTGATAGTGACATCTCTGAAGTCTCGGTCACCTTAAAATGTATAGAGATTATTATGGTATATATATTGCAAGTAGAAATTCGTAACCCGTTGAAATAATCCCTTGAAATCTGTTCATAATTATCTACACCAACGACAAAGTACTATAAAACTCAAGGTTTATTCCAACGATGTAGGTCAAACGCAGAGCATTTCCTATTAATTGCAAGACCAATTTCTGCAATTTCTGGTTGCATGAAATCCTCCAGCAAGGAGGGAATCGAACCTGTGTTCTTGCAGCAGCTAGCATCTAGAACTTTGCATTTTGCAGTCGAGACTGGTAATGTGAAAATTTTTGCTTATCAGTGAGTTTGTAAACCCGAGAAAATTATGTAGATTCGCATATTAATAAGTACTACTTGAAGTAAGACACAAATTCTTCGAACAGCAAGCGCTGATATTGTGATGGATTTGAATTACAGAACCAACACACCTCCTCTTCACTCTGTGCGAGTTCATGTATGAGGCCCCTCTCTTGGACCTCGCATCTCCGAACTTGCGCTCGAATCATCACCGCTACAGTCGAGTACAACTCCAGACGTTAGAGAACTTTTAAAACTTGTCCACTGTCTTCCACGTTGCCGTTGCTCCCTCTCGTTTGTCAACGCCTGGACAAACGCCGACGTGGTAGCCGCATCCTCATTCATAAAAACAATCAGACGCAGGGTTGTCAACGGATGATCATCACAATATTCCAGACTTTCGGCAACAACTTGTTGAGCAGCCAAATACTTCGGATAGCAAGTAACACCTGTGCACAGTGCTGGGATAGTCACCGATGTCACGGCCAGTTCATCAGCTAATCTGAGAGCACTTCGAACCGCTTGGCGTAGCTCTTGCTGATGACGCTTGGGTGGCCACCGGTGGTGCCTCACATCAGGACCGACAGCGTGAATGATAAATGCGTTCGAAAGCTTTCCTGCCGTCGTCCACATCGCCGACCCAACGGGGACTTTTCCATTGTAAAAGACCCACTCTGAGCTTTGACGCTGAATCTCCAGTCCTCCCTTTCTTACAATTGTTGCCGACAAACCACAGTTATGGTGCAGCAAACTGTTCGCGTCGTTTACGATAGCTTCAGTTTTCCAGTCTGTCGGATCTCCACGCATCACAAGAAGCTTAGGGCGATCGGCAGAGCGAACTCTGCCTACTTGAGTGAGTGGTTTGTCCGGCAACTCAACGTTTTTTGCAAGCTTTGGAGCGAAGGGACTAGACGACGGTCCACGAGAAATATCACGTTTCTTAGCCACGTTTACTGGCAGCCTCGCTACCAGCGAAGGTGAGTGGCATTGGGGGTATTCTACCTTCCCGAGCCACGACCCCCACCGCATTATCCGAACTCCAGCACTTGAGTTGTTTCGTGATACCTTCCATTGATTTTGTGTCTCCCAATCGTTGATCCAGCGCTTCCGCTTACCTGACAACTGCAGCGTCTCAGTAATGGACAACTTCTCCTCTGGTACTTCCACGGCAGCTACTGCAGCAGCCGTCGACACCATTTCATCATCGTCCGATTCGAATTTGAACTCGTCGTCACTCTCCAGATCCATTCGCAATCGCTTGAACCGACACTTGGCCCGCGTCATGTTCGTCAAAATCCCACTGGGGAAGCTGTTGTTGAATTTGTGGCTAGTCAGTCTCCATCACGTTGAAGTGACATAACATGACTACGACATTATTACCACACGTCAATCCCTAGAGCCAAGTCACTTCACGTACAACTGGCACTTGTTGAAAACCCAAAAAGACATTTCATTCCATAATACTAGGTTTACATGGTGAGCTCCATGATGGCGTTGACGATGTCGTTGTCGTTCGAGCGCAGAGCAGCCACAGCCTTGCTCTTGCTCACGCCAGCCTGGCTCATGACCAGCTGAATGTCCTTAGCATCAATGCCCGACTCGTCGACGTCCTCATCGTCCTCCTCAGCCACAGCCTCAACGGCAGGGGCAGCGGCATCAGCGGCCGGAGCCTCAGCAGCCGGGGCCTTGAACTGCTGGGCAGCAAGGGACTGCGCCTGGGCGTTCAGGTCCTCGATCTTGGCCTCACCGAAGATCACGTACGTCTCGCTCACCGTGCTCTTGAACACGTCAGGCTTGGAGATGACGAACAGCACATTCTTGTTCTTCTTGATGGTCACACGGATGATGCCGCCCACGGGCTTCATGCCGAGCTTCTGCATGGCCTTGCGCGACTTCTTCTCCGAGCGGTTGTGCTTGCCCTTCTCGGCGTCAGCAGCGTCCGGGGCCTCCTCAAGGGCCGGGATCTCATCGTCCGAGTCCACGTCCTCGTGGTGGTGGTCGTGCTCGTGGTCGTGGTCGTGCGCGTGGTCGTGCTCAGGGTGGGCCATGGTGATCAAAGGGGTAGTTGACTCTTTGGGGATTGACACATGCAAGGGATACTCAAGGCGTCAGGGCCAGTCAAATTGGAGACCTATGGAAGAGAATATCTGGCGTCAAGAGGACACATAGAGTTAGTATTGACGCAGGAACTGTCAAATGGGATAAAGCTGAATGTGTCATTATATCGAGGGAAAATAAGGCCGACTTGGATATTTGGTGTTTTTCTAATGCTTTTGTTATTAGTCGCATACGCACAGTGCATCGAAGCGAGTGCTACATCTTGCTGTAACATTCAACTCGTGCTCGTGTCGTTTGCTTTTGCTGTCTACTTGCCTCTTAGGCGTCAATGGGGACGATGTCCGTGACACGGAGCACAGTGACCTGACGACGGAAGCCGTTCCAGCGGCGGTAGTTCTTTCGGCGCTTCTTCTTGAACACGTCGATCTTGGCATCCAGCGTCTGCTCCTCCACACGGGCGCGCACTTTGGCGCCCTCCACTAATGGCCGTCCCACGATCGTCTGGTTCACATTGCCCAATAGCAGCACCTGTATCAATAGCATCAGTACTTTAATCCAACATATCTCGCGCTACAGATGTCGCTAGACGCTCGCAACTCCATAGAATTGTTGCAACGCACCTCGTCAATGTCCATGATCTCGCCGACCTTAGCATCCTTGATCTTCTCAGCAATCACGACGTCTCCCTGCGTCACCTTGTACTGCGTTCCAGCCAGTTTCACCACTGCGAAATAATCCTCAGGCTTAATAGCGTCGGCAGTCACGGGATGGTCCACCACAGAGAACTTGGGAGGCTCAGCATCAAGAGTCGGTACAGACGCAAAGGTACGAGACGTGAGCGAAGCCGATCGCCGGACGCACGTGCGGAGACTGCGGGTCAGAGCTAGAGACGCCATCGCTCGTGTAATTGGCTCGGAATGGGAGACTGATGCATTGTGTGGACTAGAGTCTGAGTGCGCTGTGATTGGCTAAGATTTCCGATAAAAGTCGACAATTGGTAGAAAATGGTAGTTGGTGTGGCGGAACATCACATGCGTCGACACCCAAGCGGCGGCCCCCATATACAAACCACCGAGGTCCGCACTGCTCCAATTCCGCACTCGCCTGCGTGATTCCCCTTCTTAACAGTGTGGACTAGTGCGACTAGGGCAACGAAGCGACGCCACGTATGAAGTCGGACAAGTCAGCTGGAGGTTCTACCAGAGGCAAGAAGAAAGACACGGACAAGTTTGACGACGTGGACAAGAGGATACAGATCCCAGTGGCCACACGCATGAAGATGCAGATGAATCTCAAGATGAATGCCACGGAGGACACGCGGCTACTACGTAGTGGGATTGACCAGTACCGTACACTACAGCATCTCAACACTACGACCAACACTCGTCGAAGTCGAGGGTCAGCTGAGCGGTCAGTCGAGCGGGGGATTTCCCTCATGGAGCGGAAACAATTTGGTGCGGCGATTCCATACTTCACAGAGGCCCTCGAAACAATGACATCCTCTTCTGATATTGGAACGAAGAGCAGCACTGTGAAAGTCTATCATCAACGAGGATTATGTTATTTAGCCTCCAAGAAGTACAAGCCAGCTATTGAAGACCTCTCACGAGTCATGCACATGACTCCCAAGAGTGCAGAACTTTATGCGAAACGAGGGAAAGCTTATGCTGCATTAGGAGAACATCATGCTGCTATGCTCGACTACAATGAAGCTATTAGTCTTGCTGCCACTCAAGGGTTACTTCACGACCGTGGGATGAACGTGAGTGATGGTCTCTCTTCAAGTGCGAGCTTATTACAACTGAGGGGACTGTATTTAGCCAGAGCCAAAGTGTACAAGGCCATGAACAACATTACGCATGCATTGGAAGATCTGAGTCACGCTGAGAATTCCGCTGGTGGCCATCGAGATCTCGAGCTCTTTTACCAACGAGCCCAATTATATCTCCAGTGTCATCAGGAACCACTGGCATTGCAGGATTTTGACAGGTTTATTGAGTTGCAGGAAGAAGCAGAAGAGAGTCGACATTTTGATGCATCGGGAGGTGTTGGAGGTCTTGCAGGCTTTGTAGCGCCACAGGAGATGGAAGCGGAACCGAAAGCTCGGATGTTGGATGTGTTGCTGGAAAGAGCCAAGTTGTTGCAACACATGGCACTGGAGGAGGATGCAAGAGAACGGAAAGATGCAGAGTTAGCAGCAGTGGAACAGGGCAGGAGTCCAAAGACAGGGAAGAACAGATCGAAATTGGCATATACGTCGGTTCCACCGAAACCGGAACCATACAGAGGCATTGAGTCTCGAAGGCTGGAAAAACGAGCCTTGCACGATTATTCGAAATCACTGGAGTTGGATGTAAATAATGTGGAGATACTTCGACTACGTGGTGAATCGTTCATGCATCTTGCACGGTATGAGGAAGCACAGTCAGATTTTTCGAGTGCACTGGAGCTGGATCCCAATGACTTTCAGGTGTCGATGGCACGTGCAAAACTTCTCCGCCAGCGTGGAGATTTGAAGCGTGCTGTGGAGGAAGTTACTACGGTACTACGTGTCAATGGTTTTTTATTAATGGGTTGAAATTACGAGCACAACTTTATGAAGAGCTTGGGTGTATTAAAGAAGCAGAAAAAGACTACTCGTCCATCATTCATGCGCACTATGACAAACCTGGCATCGATGATGCTGCTTCGTCCGGCAAGGTAACAATGGAACTCGCTTCTGGTGGAACGATAAGCTTTGGTGGTCATGGAAAAGGAAAAGGTGGAAAGGCTGGTGGAAGTGGTAAAATCACAAGCGAAGTGGCGGTACAAGCACTGCTTTGTCGTGCACGATTGCGACTGGCCAGTGAGCAGTTCGACGCAGCAGAGGAGGACTACGAGGCAATCCTCAAATCGTTTGCCAATAACATGGAAGCGCAGTTGGAGTTGCAGGAGACCCTTGAGCGCAAAGCTGCCTTTGAGGAGAGAAAACAGCGCGAAGCTTTGGCCTGGCTCGAGCAAAATGCAGATGAAATCGATGGAGCCGGTGTCTTAAATGCTAATGGGAACGTAACGTCGAGCAAGAGCAAGAAGAAGAAAAAGAAGAAAAAGAAAAAACCTAACAGCAGCAATGCTGTTAATGCCGGTGCGACCGATAAGCCTCCCGCCGGTTATGTATTGCTGGAGGATGAAGAGGAGTTGTTTCAGCAACAGCAAGAGAAGCAGCGAATACAACAGGAACAAAAACAAAAACAGAAAAAGGTACAGGAACAAAGTCTACTTGGTGCCAAGAAAGACTCGAAGGACAGGATAAAGGAAGAATATTCTTCTGCGGTGGCAGCAAAGGACGTACCAGGACTTGAGCAGAAAGGCAAAGGTATTGAGACAGAAGAAAATGTCAATACAGTGGCTCATGATGAGCAGGATACGGAATCAATGGCAGCGAAGTTGTCTGAAGAAAACATGTCGATCGTTATAATGGACGGAAAAGTTTCCGCGAATGAAGTTAAGCAGTCTGGTGATACTGCTCAGGAGGTTACCGAGACACACGAACCGATCACGACTCCAGCTGTGAAAACTCCGCCTTCAGTTGTGGTGGCGAATGTAATGACTCGAGACGAGGCCTGGGAGAGCATGTGGGATGAGGAGGCTGACGAGCCGTTGGAAGCTGGAGCAGTGAGGATACAAATTCGAGCTCAGTCTGATGTTGTTGAAGATCACCAGACGGAAAACGAAGTGCGAAGGATAAGCGATGAATCATCACAAGATGCCGAGAGAAGCTGCCAAGGAGAAGGGCGTATCTCCTCCATTGCTATGGATTCATCGGCCGCTGACAATGCTGATGACGAAGCTAATGACGATGCGTCGGGCAGTAGTGACGATGGAAAAGATAATCAGGGCAAGACTAAGACGGTGCTTGTTGACGAGAAATATTTGAAGAAGCGCGAGAAACAATTGAAAAAGTTGCGAGCAAGTCTTCAGCACGCATCTGATGAGCGTGATAAGAGTGCAATCAATGAGGCTTTGGCCCGTGCCGACCGCAAGCAAATGAGCGATGCACTACAGGAAGATATACAGCGTGCTCGTGATGTACTATCTGATATGGCGGCTGAAGCTCAACGACGCGAATCCTTGTCTCCGTCTGGACCTGCAGCGAGCTCACCATTGTGCACTGAGCACGGACGAAAGCATCTACACACGGTGACGCCAACGGCATCCCCATCGAGCTCAAATCCTGGTACCTCGAAGCCGCCGTCGCTCGTGATACGTCCTATTGCGTACGGTCAAGCGTTACAAGCTGCAGAGCAGCACCAACAGCAAATGCGGGCTCACCAAAAACTGCTCGAGGAGAAAGATGCTGAAATCGCAAAACTAAAGATGCTTTTAGCAGAAAAGGAGCAAGCCTCCACCGTGTCTGCACCAGAAGAGGACACCAGAAGTAAAGAGGCTCATGCTTACGCTAAGACCGCAGCCTTGGCACGTCGAGTTACACGCTTACGAACTCAGTTTCCTGTTCAGAGTGCAGCCGCGCATCAGGCTGAAGCCTTGATTGAGTGGATGGGCCCCAGTGATGCTGCAGACCGCGTTCGGCAGCAGGTTCTCTCGTTTGTGCAACGGGTAATTACTGCGCACTTCCCTTTAGCAGCATCACCTTTGTTCTTCGCTACGGGATCCTATCCGATGAAGACGTATCTGCCGGGGTCGGACCTGGACATTTGCTTACTGGTACCGCAAGAGCTGGAGTCGTCGTGGTACTACATTGTTACTCAGGCGTTATGTGTTGCAGGAGGCAGTGGCGGAGCAGGCACTGTGCTTGACATTGGAAATCCAGGTGGTAGTGTTGATGGAAGTGGTACCAGTTCACCATCTGGATCTGGTACTGCTGGTGGAAGTACCAGTGGACCGTTGTTGTTGACGAACACGGTGCGCAATGTAACTTTTGTCAACGCCGACGTTCGAGTCGTGAAATGTACAGTAGACAACGTCCCTGTGGACTTTACGGCTAATCGTGTCGGCGCGCTGGGCGCCGTGCGTCTACTGGATGCGATGGCGGCTCGTGTGGGACGTCAGCACCTGCTCAAGAAGAGCCTAATCCTCATCAAGGCCTGGTGCACGCACGAGTCCAGCCCGTTCATGCAGGCAGCATCGGTAGATAATGGCGGATTGGGGCCTTCGGTGATTCCAGGTAGTACTCCATCAAGTGTGATGGGTGCAAGCCATGGTGCACTTTCGACTTACGCCGTAAACACGATCGTTATGGCGCTGTTCAACCAGCACGGCGACGCGCTCACCCACCCGCTTCAGGCTTTGTATCTGTTTCTGGATCGTTTAGCTGAATTTCCGTGGCATGAATCGGCTTTGACGCTACATGGTGCTATTCCACTGAGCCGTTTGGCAACCATACCACTAACCGGATCGACTCCGTCAAAATCGAAGCTCAAAGCGGCAAAGCTAGACACTGGTGATGTTGAAGCTATTCGTGCCACGCTGGCCGACCAATTTGGAGCGTTTGATACGGCCTTGAAGAGCAATTCGGGCATGTTCCCCATTCGTGCGTGTAATATTGTGGACCCGCTCGACGACAAGAACAACTTGGCGCGCAGTGTGTCAGCCGAGGGCTTTCCTGTCATGAAGCGTGCTTTCCGACTCGCAAGAGACCAGCTGGCATCAATGCTAGCACCTCGATCACCACAGAGTGATGATGATGCCGAGCTATTGAAGGAAGAGACTGGAAATGACGTGGGGATGGCGTTCTTCGCGCGGTGCTGGCAGCTTTACGGTCGTGGAGATGGGTGGCGACCGGATTTGTTGATCCACCCGAGGCAAATCTGGCACGGCAAGGCAGCGTCTACGTCTAGTTCAGGCTCGGCTAAGAAAAGCAAGGTATCACCACGACCTCGAGCTGCTTCAGCTTCTCCTGTGGGTAATAGTGATGAGGACGAAGACCGACGATGGGAATCGTTGCTGCCGTCACTGGATGCTGGAGCTGTCAATGCCCTATTACTACAACATCAGCAATTACAGCAACAAGCGGCAGCGGCAGCAGCTTATCATCATGGCACAATGATAGCGTACCAACAGCCATATTACGGATTGCTACAGCAACAGGGCCTTCCCATCGGCTCTCCTGGTTCAGGACCGGCACCAGGCGTGACGAATGGAGTTTCCCCAGGGCCCACATCTGGAGTGACTGCAGAGCTAATTCCTTACTACCAGTCCACCCTGCGCCGTCCGTACGGAAGTCCAGGTGGGAACAGACAGCGCAGCAAGTCACCACCACCGTCACAGAACGGGAAGACGATGACCATGGGAGGTCGGAAGGTTGTCACGACTTCGCCACAGCGCACGTAGGTAAAATATATAGAGCAGGGAGATGCAGGTTGAGCGAGCGCTTCGCCCCTATTTATTCAACTTAGAGCCTGGCTTTCTTCCACTTCGACGACGTTCCTGTGGCATCGGCCTTTGCCTTGTTGGCTTTGCTCTGCTGTTTGTTCTGACGCTTCTTCATCTTGACGGCATCGCGCCGCTTTCGCTTGTAGTCAATTGTGAGCTTCTTCCGTCGCTCAGGCCAATCTGTTACCTCTCCATCACCGACAAAAGTACGGCCAAACGCTAAGAAGTCATCAAGGCTCTTCCTGACGCGCTTCTTGGTTACTTCCGCCTTATCCTGCTGGTCCTCATCAGCATCATCATCAGCTTCACTGTCCGTGGCCATAGCTTCGTCATCGTGGTCGTCTGCGGGGTAGTGCGAGGTCCAATCCGGTGCTCCTGGTGTCGGCTCTTGTCCATCCTGTTCTTCTTCGAGAAGCTGCTCGCCCATAGCTGCCAGCGGCTTGTCCTCCCCAATTGGAAACGAGAATAGTGAACTGAGCTTGAAAGGAGCTGCTGAGTCTGTCTCAGTTGCTGTACCAAGGCCAAAAACACCATCTAAAGCAGCTTCACCTTCTTCACCATCTTCCGAGTTCTTTCGAACACGCGAGAAGAGGTTGCTCAGGTCGCTAGTGGTGGAGAAGAATCGGTCACCACCCGTTGGAATTTCTTTCTCCTCACGTTTAGGAGCTATGGCAATCTCCTCACCCTTCTGTACTCCAGATGAAGTGGTTGTCATTGGGATCTCAAATTCGCGGCATGCATGGGCGTCACGTGGGTCATAGCGTTTAAGCTCTCCCATCCAAGCGGCTTCCTTGAGTGGATCCTTTGGCGTTCGCTGCTCTTGCATTCTCCTCTGCAAACGAGTCACGTCCACATCAGGAAAGAGTTTGGAGACCACGCGTAAAGCAGCCTCCTCTTCTTCACGCATCTCACGTGCGTGACGAGCGGCTTCCTCTGGGTTTGCTTCCTCAAGGAAGTTCTGCAGTTCTGCAATGGCTTCTTCATCAAGCTCTGCATCATCGTCCTCGGCTACGTCGTTGCCACCGTATTCATTGGCCTCCTCCTCCAAGAAACGCGCATCCAGACGGAAACGCGAATCACCTCCAAATCGCTTTTGCATCTCAAACAATTTCTTACCCTTCTCACCAACAAACTCAGGTCGCAACGCAAACGCAGCCTGAGCTTCTGCATCAGCATCGCTCGCAGCGTCGACTTCATCGCCGTCTGTAAAGTCAAATGTGTTACGCGCTCCACGTTCCCCATCATTTCCATCCCCTTCGTCGTCACTCGAGTCCATCCAGTTCGAAATCACACCAGCACCTTCCTCCTGCTCCTCAAGTTCTTGCTCATTGCCACTATCGTCAAATGTGATCTTCTTGTTACCTACATTCTCTCCAATGGCTGGAATCACCACTTTCTCTTCCTTTTTCCGCTGCTGCTTTGCCTCCAACGCTGCAAGACGGCGAGCATTCATTTCCTCCTTCGTCAGCATCTTCTTCTCTTCCTCGTTTTCATTCTCCTCCTCCATTTGCCTCACGAAAGCCTCCACATCGTCCTCTCCAAGAACTTCCTCTTCAGTCTCCGTTTCACTCTCTTGAGCATCTTCACTCTCCATCTCACTCTCTTGTTCCTCTTCCGACGTCTCTGTATCCGTCTCCTGTGTCTTCACCTCGTCATCCACTTCAGGAAACTTTGTTCTCTTCTTTCCCTTAAATTGCACTGCCAGCCTCAATGGCTTCAGTTCTTCTACTGGAGTATTAATGAACTCTAGCTGGTCTCTCCGTTCCTCTAGTCCTAGTCTCTTCTTCTCTTCCAGCTCTTCCCACTCTTGCTGCAGCTTCAGCTTGAAATGAGGCTTTGCCAGATGCACCTTCAGCACGGAACCCCGCCACTTGGTGCGGTTAAAAGTCTTCTGCAGTCTCTCGCTCTCCGTCTCGGCGTCCGCGCCCTGTAGCGTCAGATACGCGAAGCCCCGGGAAGTTCCAGCAGACGCCACGAAATTCCCCATGCGCTTGGGCTTCGGCAGCTCCACGTCCGTCAATTGGCAGTCCGTTGCACTGCTCACGAAGCGACCGAATCGCTCCCGAAGCTCCTGGTTCTTGGCATCCAGCGGCAGCCCGCCCACGTACACACGGATGGACACCATCGTGACTGGCTGCGACGTTCGGGCAGTGGGATGTGTGTGGTCCACATAGATTTGTACTATGCGCGGTTTTTGTACGCAAATATTTTTAAAAATATGAACAGCCAATCAGAAAGAGTGATGCGATCTATGGAAGAACGACTAGCGCTTCAAACAACAAATGTATTGAAACCGCCGCGCTATTGTTCGAGAAAGGGTGTCACTCTTTTTTGATTGGCTGAAATGAAAACGCGCGTTCCGCATGACTGGCTGATAAAGGTATTCATTCATTGGCTGAAAAGAGTATCCAGTCATTGGTTGAAAAGGATCTCCAGTCATTGGCTGAAAAGTGGGTGCCCATTGACTGAAAACAACGCCATGGTGCGGCGTTGGCCAGTCAACCAGGTCTAAGGGCTCGCAACCTGGAAAGTGTGACGGTAAACGTCTACACTTTTCAGGCAGCAAAGGGATTTTGCTGCCAACTTTTTCAGATACGCAGAGGATGGACCTCAAGAGCATACCGCCTTCAAACCTGGAGTCGCAACTAGTCGTGATGTTTTCTGATAGTGAAGAATAAGTTCGTAATGTGACTACATGTGTTCTCTATGAGCTTGACGACCTGCGTTACAATTCCGCCTCGACACTTCGAATCAAACCCCGCTGGGAGCTGGACAAGATGTGGTTTCTTGCAACAAGTACTTGAACAACGCAGCTAATCATTGCTTGTCCAACATCACTTCCACCCACGCTATCATCTTGAGATGAGCCTTTCGTCGCGTAATTACATCGAATTGTGCAGTCGTCTTTCTGGCTTCGTTGCTTGCTTCCAAATCTTCACCAGCAGTTTTACCACAAGTCAATACTTTAAGTACTTTAACAGCAATATACTCGTGCAGGTGGTGGGGAATAAGGTTGTGCAGCAGCAACACGTTTTGCTGTCCAACGGCGTTTCATGCTCTACATGCAAAGGCATACTACAAAGTAGTAACTGCGGTCTCGCTGAGCCTCAAGCCGCTGTCCGCTTCGCTCCAAAAGCTCCCAACAGAGCGTGCGTGGTATTAGTATCGCTGGTCTTGTCTGATCGAGATGCCGACGGAAGTCGCACTACGTGAGCTCAAGTCATTATGCTCCACGACAGTCAATCCGGTAGATTCTAAAAGGGATCAGATACAGAACGGACCTGGTCTTGGAACGGACATCCGGATTATGCGAGGAACTAGATTTGCGATCTGAAAATGGTAGGTGCAGTATTGCTAGGTAACGTAGTCTCGTGTCAGTGCAGAACTGGCAATGCCAAACTCAGGTGCTGGGCCGCTGGAACCGCTTCCAGAACGAACAACTTGCTTCTACCAAGGCTACAAGTACACACGCTCGTGGGCATCATCTAAGAAGATATCTTTTCGATGTTCTAAGTACCGTACCGGTTGTAAAGGAACAATGGAGTTCCGCATATCTTCAATGGGCTACATGAGTGTTCGGCCGCACACATGCCGAGATACTACCATCGCGAGCCGTCTGGAGGATGTCAAGGAGGACATGAAGGCAATGACTGACAGCCTAGCAATTAGCGACGTTGCACGACCAGCACGTCAAATTTGGCATGAATTACGCGGTTTATACTATGGTTTTGACAACAACAACGTCGTGATCAGTCTTTCGGAGTCTCAAGTCATCTCACGTGTACACAGGGCAAGGGCCATTCACTACAGTGGAGATGTACACGGATCCGTAGAGATTCCTCCACTTTCATTGGCGCTAAATGAAGCTGTATCCTTCTTTCAGTTTCACTTTGTCTCTGCAAACCGTCAAGATGTGAATCGACCTAACCGATTGCTAGGTTGGGCGCACCCTGTTCTCCTAAACCTGCTCCGCTACAACAACACCACTCTCTTCATCGATGGCAATTTTCGTTGTGTACCGCGCAACTACCAGCAGCGTGTCGTATACATGGTGCATGACCGTGCATCAGGACACTTTGTCCCTGTGTTTTATATCCTCAGTACATCGCATACTGGTGACGCGTACAGGGATATGATGCACTTTGTACTACAAGCAACAGACCAGCAATTAAGCCCAGCCGAGTTATTTGCGACTTCGAATCTGCCTTAATAGAAGCTGTGCAAACACAATTCCGCGATGCAATCGTGATAGGCTGCCTGTTTCACCTGAAACAGGCTCTTCGGCGAGCTATGAAGAGGTTGTCCATACCGGAGGCTGAGTGCATTGTGGCCATGACAAGAGGTGTTGTCGACATGTTAACTGTTGTTAATCCTGAGCATGTACGAACGCATGGAGTCAAATGGGCTAGGCTGGAAATTCAGCGACGGTGTGCTGAACAGAGTATCAAGTACTCAAAGCAAAAGTGGCAAGCTTTTTGGGAGTACTTTGAACGTACTTGGATTGACGGATATGCTGTAGAGATCTGGAACGTGCATGGAATGGCGAATGAGCTAGTAGCCCGAACAAATAACCCTCTGGAACGCTTCAATCGCGAACTCAACACATGATTCCCTACTCCGCATCTGTCGATGGCAACATTTGTGACTACGATCAACAAAATATCTGCAGAGCATGTCCAGCAACTGGCGGACATACCCCGTGGTCGTGCACGATGTATTCCTCGTGAGGTGATCGAGTTACCTGTTCCTTTGGATCTCTCTGAGGTGCTGGAGAATACTGTAGAAGTAGAAGCCAAGTCTCGTGCGGAACAGGTAACTGCGTCTTCAGCTACTGACACTACTAACGAAAACAGCGTTGTTCAGTTGAAGTCGACCGTATACGTTTTGCACTAGCATCAACATGTTAATGACATCACCTTGCTCATATGTATAAACTGCTGCTTGTATACGTGTACTGCATAATAGATCGGTTTAACTTCTAGCTCGTTGACGTGCACTAATAGATAAGTGTGGAAAGGACAGTAGTCCGTTCCAAGACCAGGTCCGTTCTGTATATGACCACAAATAGAGGTAACCGTCAATCCGATCCATCACTGCTAAATGGGTTAGGCATCTTGGTGAGGAATTGCGCTGACAAGCATTGCCGACACTGCCATGAGGCGCGATCGTAGCCGCAAAAATGAGCTCGGCTCATCTGCTAGTATAACGAGCGGCAGGGTTCCCGATAATGGTATTAATCGCATGACAAATTGAAAGGTCATTAATGGGATTAATGGCATTATGTACGAAGTTAATCGGTGCGCTCATGGTGTCTGTGCATCCCTGCAGGAGTTATTAGTTCTAAGAAACAGAACCATTTCACGCAAAACAGGCAACAGAGCGTGGCGGTGAAGATCCGAGCGACACTGAACGGACGCTCAGCCAGATTAGAAGTTGGAGGAATCGTGTTGCGCATACGTGCACTTCTTGACTCGTGCCGCGGCTTCTTGAGCATTAAAGCTGCTCACAGAAACTGAAAGGCAGATTACTGGAAATTGTCCATTCAAACTAACCGTAGCGATTCTGTGCCTTTCGACGATCCAAGTTAGAATGTAATCGGTCGTGCCTGAGCTAGCAGCAAATTTCTACCTCGTAGTTGGGATGTATTAGCCGAATGTGCTGGATCACATGTGTGACTCCTCTGCCATCAAAACTGCTCATTGAGTTGTTCAACACACTCTACACTTGTAGTAGCACGTTGGTTCCCCATTGTCGTCTAAACATTGGATAAAGTAAAGTAGAAGAAAGCGATATGTTTCTATGCCTGTGGTGACTTGAGAGTATGATCTTAGCCATTCTGATCAAGAGGAACTTTTCACAATGACCTGAGTAAGAGGAACTTTTCACAATGACCGCTTGGAAGAAACAAACAGGAAGCACTGAAACGGTTGGTTCTAGTCTAAAGATGACCTTGGCGTTTTTTAGGGTAAGGTAGAAGTAATTATGCCCAGCCTATCTACCCATTAATAATGCATCCGTAAAAACTGTTGCCATACATACATAATGTATGTACTGCGGCCGAGAGGCCTCCATACATTATGGGTGGGGATAAAAGTACATTAATGTATGTCTTTATGCATTAATCGGGAACCCTGACGAGCGCTGTTCAGGGAATCTCCGATGAGTAATTCACGAGAGAGCTTTTTGAGTCAGTCGCAGTGTCGCTACAATTGTCAACGCCCGTGTAGGAGACGGCAAGTCTCAATCGTGTTCCAAATGGTCACCAGTGTGATGTTGGATCTCGCGGTGTGACTTACTTGGTACATGCAGATGGGCACCCCGATATCGATGGCGGGCACGAATGAATCAGGACAACATCGAAATATTCTGCGTGCGTTTCGACTGCGTCTACAAAGGCGTCCTTAGCCGCCAGAGCTGTATAGAGTCACACCGGAAAGGCTGATCTAGTTAGTGCAGGGTTGGATCATCGCTGGAACCCACGACTGGTTTGGAATCCCAGTACTATATGTCATTGGGGACGATAACTACATGATAAGGCCTTGGATTTTGCCTCGGTGAGAGTTGCTTTACCAGCTCCTGAAGATCCCATTAACACGAACCAAAGGCTATCCTGTTTGTTGCTGGCGCTCCTGATGATGGCATGACGAAAACGTTGAACTGTTGACCAAGATATTGCGACTCGACCGTGATGATGCCACTAAATGCACAGTCATGAATTGGTAAGCAATAATACAGGTCATAAACATGTTTGATCACAGTGATTGATCATGTGACCAAAATGATTAGGTCATGTGTATATTATTATAGAGATTCGTCAAACTTAATCTCTTCTTCATATTCAAAGGCCGTGTCGTACATTATGCCAAGCTCGCCGTCAGACGGTTCCTGGTTTTCATCTACTGGCATGTCTAGATTGTCTAATACTTCGGTTGTATCATTATCACTGTCAGCGTCTTCAATTTCACTAGGATTTGACATTGGTACTGCTCTAGTAAAGCGCATGCTTGGTCTCACGGGGGCGGTGGCATCTCCCGAAATGATGCTTTTACGATGAACGACGTATTCGAAAGCAATTCTCACGATGACTCGCACGAATTGCTTAAGACTAGGATGTGGAGTTATTCTTGCATTCAGCTCGCGGTGAAATCTTTCAAGTGGGTTGTTTGTCCTGTTCACAATTTTTCTCTGAACCCCCCAAATATTCCACAATTCAGGGGGATACATCTCCAACCATGTTCTAACGAAGTACTGCCAGAATGTTCTCCATTATCCTCGGGAATAACAGAGTCATTTAGTCTCATCTCGAGCTTTGACCTTAACGTTCACCCAAGCAACACCCTGTATAGCGATCTTTTCTGGGGCAATCACCGTCAACATATATAACACACCAAATTCCATCGCAACACTAGCTTCAGCTTCTGACAAACGATATTCTTTCATTTTCCGCCTACACAACTGTTTGAAATGGAATAAGCATCCGACGATACGCGTAGACGGAAAATGTTCCCAATATGACGTTGCGCGCTTCAAAGTAAGTTGCGAAGTGAGTTTATTAAAGCAAGCAGTTCCTCGAGCTTCTCTCCTAGTTCTACTTGCCTCACGGGGGGCTCAGTACGCTCCAGCCCCCAGCACCAACCATTGGTGCTTGTTGATGAAGGCCGCTATTGACGCGGCACACACGTAGTTGTATATGCAGCCCGATGTTGACACGGTCTTCCAGGTGTACGTGTAGATGTCGGTAGGTCGCTGTCTGCACGTCGTCGCCGTCGGCGACAGCAGCAGACGCATACGGCAGGTCGTCTGGTACAATACCCCACACTGCCCCCAAGACGACCAGACGCAAACTTGATACCTTCCGATAACCTTCGAGTCACATTCCTTTGACCGTTTCTGAACACATGTAGCCATGTCCCGTCGTATGTACCCAACTTCAACGGCAACGTGTTGAACTTGTACACTTTCACTGTGATTGGCCATAACTCCATAACCAGACACCCTTGGACCGCCAAAATTCTACTGGAGCTCCTCCACATTGTGATCCTCAGCATACTTGACCACCAGCGCCGGGACGTCTCGCATGATCGAATGGGCGGGTTCCCAGGAGTTCTCGACGTCTTGTAGACCACGCCAGGCAACCAGCAGCTCTAGTTCGCCAGACCCCGTGTTGAATCGGTGCGAAACTACGGCTCGGACTTCTAGAACAATTCCTTGCAGTGACACATGCTCACGGATCTCGGCGGTCACGTCGAGGTCTGCATCGTAGTAGAACTTCAGCCTTGATCCATGAACGTCATACTCAGCCCCAGTGAGTAGATGACGGATGAGGAAAGAGTGAGGAAGGGCTTTGACAACCTGGAATGGCCCGACCCAACGTACCAGTAGCTTGTTACCCTGCAGACGCTTGTCCACCCTGGACCACAGCACGTAATCCCCCTCGCTAAAATTGCACAAGATGCCTTTGGAACGAGCCATTGCAGCGACGCGTTGCTGCTCACGGCGGTCGCGAACAACGCGATGCATTCCGTGCAGGCTCTGTCGAAGAGTCTCGACAGCTTCTCGTAGCTCAGCCTTCTCCATTGGAAGGTTCCGCAGTACTCTCTCTGTAGGTGCAGCCACAATGTCAAGAGTAGATGCTGCAGGTAGGCCGGTGAAAAGCTCTACCGGAGCACAGTTGCCTAGCGAGAACACTGTAGTGTGATTCAGGTTTGCCTGAATGATAGGTAGTAGGTGTACCCAATTGCGGGTGTCCAGCCGGCTCTCCAACAGCATAACACGCAGTACTTGAAGAATATCCCGGTTCACTCGCTCGACAGTACCATTAATCCACGGTGTGTACACCGGAGCGAACTGGTGAATCGCACCAAGCCGCTCTGCCAACAGCCCCATCACCTCGTTCTTAAAATGCGAGCCATTGTCAGTCATCCACGAAAGTGGAGCCCCGAACCGTTTGTTCCAGTCCAGAATAGCTGCCACTGCAGTCTGACTGTCCGCTGCATCTGCTGGTACGAGCTCACAGTAGTGGGTAAGTTCGTCTTTGAGGACCAGCACGTACAAAGTGTCGCCATAGCTTTTACCGAGGTACAGGTAGTCGAGATGCAGGCACTCGTTGCGTTTAGCCACTGGTCGGTCCACAGTCCAGTTTCTTTGGATCACTTGACCGCTTTTGACGTGCTTGCATAAGAGACACTGGTTAACAAACCGAGTGACCATTTGACGGGCGTTTAACAAAACGAAACGGCGATCCAGGAGCTCCACCATCACATTCACACCTCGGTGCCCTTGGGTACCGCAATGCGTCACCACAAATAGACGCTTCAAAAGATCCTTCGCCTCTGATGGCAACCACAGCTTCCCGTCCACTTCGATCGCATCACTAGCCGTCACAGCACTGTTAGGTGCGTCTCCGTGATACTGTCGCTGTACTCGAACGATCTCAGCCCGCGTCGGCCACGTGAACTGGTCATCCTGCAACGGGCGAAGCTCTGGGAGAGTCTGTGCAGATCGTGTAGTCACTCTACGAACTGCTAGCGGCTCAGATACATTAGGAGGTGCAGATTGGCCCCAGCGAGAAATTATATCCGCCCAGAGGTTGGTCTCGCCAGCTATATGATGAATCACGTACCGGCAACCCACTAGTTTCAATGCCCAGCGCTGGAGCTTTCCCTTGATGTGTTGTTTCACTTCTCGGTCAGGCGTAAAGATCTGGATCAGGTTCGAGTGGTCGCAGTAGACGTGGAAACCCTTCTCACGGACGAGCATGTAGTCTAGGTCTCCACACGCTTTCACAATTGGGTACCCCTCCTTCTCAACGATCGACCAGTTTTTTTGTGCACCTTTGAGAAGGCCACCACGACAGATCAGCAATTCATGTTGCTGCTCCTCCACAGGGACGCCATCCTGCCAATTCAGTACCTGAGTCAATACAAGTGCGTACCCGATGAGCAAGGCATCGGAGAACATACATACTGTCGCCCCTTTGTCTGGAAATGCCAATTTGCACGAGCGTTCAACCATCCTGAGCGTCTCACGAAATGCCTCGGTCTCTATGGCACTCCATTCCAGTATAGCTCCACTCAGCTGAGCTTTCCTACGCCCACGAGACTGCATCACACGCTCCAATTTCTCATGCAGAGGCGATGTGATGCGTGAATAATCCACCATCGAGTCTCTCAGCCAATTGAGAGCACACAGAAAATGCTGGAGCGCGGCTCCAGTGGGAGGTAATGGCATCTGCCGCAACGCAGCCAACCGCTCGGGATCATGCTCAACACCTTCCCCGTCGATCAGTTTCCCACACCATTTAACTCGCTTGGCAAAGAGTTTGCACTTGCGAGCGTTTAGCTTTAACTTCCGTTGGCGTAGAATGCCTAAAAAGTTCGTCAGATTCTCGAGATATTCACTAGCAGTGCGTGCAAACAATAGCACATCATCTATCCACACCAGTACACTCCGGAATAAAAGGTCCCTCAGTACTTCATTCATTTGAGCCTGGAAATGAACTGCCGAATCACTAGCGCCTTGAGGCACGCGAGTTGGTGTAAAAACTCCATCCTCTGTCACAATACTGAACATCTCTCTGCTATTCGAATGCAGAGGCATCTGCCAGAAACCCTTGTGAAAATCAAAAGCTCCGAAACCGTACGACCCACGTACGGACTCCATCACGACCGCCAGATTCGGCGAGGCACCAGCCAATGGCACCGTAAGACGGTTAACGGGTCGATAATCAATGGTAATGCGAAACTCATCCGTACCCCGCTTCGCCACCGGTAGTGCCGGACACGCCCAGCGACTTTGAGTGTTGCGCTGGATTAAACCTGCTTCTTCAAGCTCCCGCACATATTCCCGAAGGAACTGTCGCTGAGCCTCAGGATAACGCCGGACACCACTACGGTACGGTTGTGCGCCGTCTTGTAGACGCACCTCAAGCGGCTGGACATCAGCAGCTTCATCACGACCAAGGTTCACTCGAAAAACGTCCGAATAGCTAGTCACCAAGTCTCGTAATTCTGCTGCCAAGCTTGGTTCAAATCCGGCATTAATGGCCTCATCAACCATGCTTTGCAACAGGGCATCAATCTCACTGTCTTCGGCAGCCCCCAGAACGTCCATGTCGTCGCTTGGTATGTCATCTGCTTCAAACTCAGCGGTATCTATATTCTGTTGTGCCAATTGGGCAAACACCCCATCGAGGTCCACCCCGATTGATTGCAGTGTCGTTTTTCCCAGTAACAGCTCTTCCTCAGGTGCGTCAAGCACCAAGCACTCGATGCCATCTAAATGCAACGGTCCTGCTGCGGTCACAATCTCTATGTCTATCAGGACCTTCTCATGACACCACATCGAGTTTCCGCCTGCTGCAACAACTTCCAGAGGTGGTTCAATTGCCACAGTAGGCAGCTCGGGCATCAAGTCGCGCAGCTCAGCCATCACCGGCCGGCCTATAATGTTAACGTCCGAACCTGTGTCCGGGCAGAACGGTACTTCCATCACACCGTTCACAATCGCGTTACGGAACTCGAGTTCACCATCAGCAGTGACCCTCTTAACCCCCTGCGGGCGATTCCGCTTCTCCTTCATTAATTTCCCCACGTTGGCCTTTTGCTCCGCGGTCGCGGTTGGGCATTCTCGAACCCAGTGAGGGCCCTTGCATACCAAGCACCCATCGCGAGGAGGCTTCCGAGTACTTGCAACGCCCGGACCACTCTCCTTGGTACTTCCCGCCTTAGGAAGCTGCTTAGCAGGTCGGTTATGAGACCTATTCGCTGCACTACCTTCTTTCTTTGAACGCAGAGTGGTGTTCTGCTTCATTTCACTCTGTATCAAGTAGTACTGCTGCTGGCGAGTTGCTCTCTCAATCATCAAGTCATGAAGGACGAGATCATCGGTCTTCGCTTGCCGATGCGTCAGGTCCACCATCCGAGTCAAATCAACCTTCAGAATCTCGGGGGTTACGTGTTTCAGCAGCAACTTGCACCTCATCTTCACTCGCTGTCGACCAGCCTCACCAACAGCTGGTCCCCGGCCCAACATGCCTGTCAAGCCATTGTCTTCAACCAAACAGTCAAAATTCATAAAGTATTTGGCGATTCTCGCCTCAACATCAACCTCCTCCAAGTCCATCTTCAATTCTGTGAAGAGCCGGGTTACATCAGGAACTCGGTCATTCACCATTCCACCAACCTTACGCTTCATCTCTGCTAGAAGCATAGCGTCGGTAACACTCTCCAATTCCCTCTTCAGAATGTAGTGAGCTACATGCTCGAGCACCCGGGGTTTCAGCGACGTCCGGATACTTCTTGCCACGGTTTCTGGGACTTCGCCCGTGGTCGAGCATCTCTCAGCGATCTTGGTATCATACCGCCTAAGCTCACGGATGAACCCAGTGATCACAGCTTGACTCCACACCGCAAGCTCAGGTGCAGAAACCACCTCGAAAATTGACTGGGGTATGGTCATCTTGACGTCACCTTCTGCGTCGTACTCGTAATCCACCATGCCCGGCATTGCGATGGTTGTTCTTGTCGTCAAAGAATTCTTTATGACGTTGCGCGCTTCAAAGTAAGTTGAGAAGTGAGTTTATTAAAGCAAGCAGTTCCTCGAGCTTCTCTCCTAGTTCTACTTGCCTCACGGGGGGCTCAGTACGCTCCAGCCCCCCAGCACCAACCATTGGTGCTTGTTGATGAAGGCCGCTGTTGACGCGGCACACATCTAGTTGTATATGCAGCCCGATGTTGACACGGTCTTCCAGGTGTACGTGTAGATGTCGGTAGGTCGCTGTCTGTACGTCGTCGCCGTCGGCGACAGCAGCAGACGCATACGGCAGGTCGTCTGGTACAATACCCCACACCCGAATAGCAAATATCATAGCTTCCTCAAAGTCGCACACCACGCTAACTGGATTTGGTTTCTTTCCTAGTGCAAATGCAATGCATTAGAATATCTTCATGTACAAGTCTTGTGTTTTATTCGTTGCAAGTGAGAAAACACAGGAACGAATAAATCCGCCAATTGATCGTACATCATCACCGTGGTGAACTGATCAAAATTTTAGGAGTACAGCGAAATGTACCATCCACAAATAAATGAGCGCCATCAAAGCGTAGTAAATTGCGAAGCTCGGGGTGTGCCCACCCGACCTGTCTTTCGATCTCAGACTTTCCTTGCTTAGCCCTGCTATCTTAACCCGTGCCATATCAGGAGCCTCCAACAAAGCCAATAGATTGCTTCCCGCTTTTGCATTGTGTACCCGAGCTTGTACCTGACTCCGAGAGAGTCCATGAACGACAGAGGTTGATTGTAAGTAGAACTTCGTGAAAGTACGAGTCCATATTTAGGTAGCCGAGAGATTTTGCTCAATTAGGTGATCCACAAACCTTTTCATGTCATCTTCCACGGAGACGCAAACAGAATCATCATTTGCTAAGGCATTTTCTCTTTCTACATCCCCTCCAGTCTGACACGTATGAGGAACCATGTTCGCGAGGTCATACGACATCGTAGCTGCATGAAAGACAAGCATTCCCGAACAGTTTTTTTGGTTTGCGGTAGAAGCTACATCGATATGTAATTTTCACCGAGGTTATGTTGGCTCGCGTATATTCGTACCCCATAAGATTTATTTTGTTTTACCTTCTCTTTTGTGTTTTGTTGCAGTCGTTTGTTCACGAGTCGTGGACAATTGACCGGGAGTAGCTTCAGTCAATTCTTGGTGTGAAAAGGATGGTGGCGATGCATGTGCGGTCTCAGACTGTGGAGATGCTTCGTGGCTTTCACTTCGTCTTGACCTCTAATTGCTCGTGTGGTAGGGCGAGATGACGGTGAATAGCGAAGGCGTTGTGGAGTTTTCTTCGCGTTAGCTGACGACGAACGAGACATTACTGGTAGTATCGGTGTATGTGCTCGTATTTGTAAATGAGATCTAAATGAACTCACGATGGGGAGACCCTTTATAGCCGTTGCAAGATCCCGTTGAAACCGTTTAAATAAAGTTGGTTTGGTGCACGCAAAACGGTTAGCTGCATAGTTTTGCTGCTGCCTTCAACCTGTGATCAAACGTTATTAGGTCACATAATCTCAACGTGATCAAGAGATTGGTCACGTGACCAAAGTGCTTTTTTGTGGTGTGACCAAAGTCGTTGATGACCTGTTTTATTTTCTACGTCATGAATTGGTGATTTGCGAGCGAGGACTTTTTCCTTTTTACTAGGAAATACCTTGGATGTAACTTCTCCATCCTCCTTGCATTGCTGGAGACGGTTGAGAGACAGTGAAAAATGTTCATGCTTTAAGTTTTTCCACCACAAATTACAGTCAGCACCTTCCGGTCAGTTTATTCACCACTCCTGTACCAAAAATCTCCTAATAATGCGTTAATTCCACCATACACAAGAATAGGCGCTTCAAACAGCTGTACTCGCTAGACAGGCGCTGCTAGCCAATAAGAACTCAGCAGAAATCGTGCTGGCAGCAGACCACAAATGCCCGACCCGCCTCAGTTGACCCACAAACCCGCCAACTCCCCCCTGAGGCAGCCACGAGAAGCATGCCAAGAACCCTACCTTGGAAGGAGATCGGCGTCGACCTCTCCGAGGTCGACGCTGCGAACGTTACGAACAAGCTCCGAAGCTACTACACGTCCAAGAGTTGCGCTATGACTTGCTCAGTTTGCACTGCTGCAGACCATAAAATGCGATACCAACGCCTATCGTGTGCTTCAGGTACATGCAAAACGTCCTGCGAGCCGTCGGACAGATGCCCGTGGCAGGGCAAAGTTCTGATTTGCCTTGTGACTGGAAGAAAGTGGATTTATGAGTTAGGCGAGCATCGCGCCGACCACAGATCACCAAAACGGACGAAATTGACGCCATGCCAAAAAGCGTTTTGCTGTCAGCTGGCCGAAGAGCGTATCCGCCCACAGCGCATCCGGAATGCAATGTCTCGTAAGTTTGCAACACCTTTAGCTATGCTCCCATCGCTCCAGAGGGTCCAGAATTTTGTGAATTATTATGGTCGGACTAAGCTCGAAAACCACGACCGTGTGAAAGAAGTGAAAGAATGGATTCATGCTCGTGTGTTTGACGGCACCGAGGACGAAAACCAAATATTTACTTTTTCGTGGGAAAATGACAATAGCGGAAAGCCAATTGTCGGTGATGGTGGGGATGCGACACCATTTTTCATTGGTCTGTCGACAAAGGCATTGATTCGAAGACTGACGGAGCCGCCGGAAAATTACGTGTTTCACCTAGACGCAACGTTCAAGATGAACACGCGCGATTTTCCAGTTCTCGTGTTTGGGGTTTCGGATCGTGCTCGCAGTTTCCATCTGATAGCTCTTTTCGTTGTATCTCAACGTTTGGAATGGATTTACGAGGGGGCTCTACGTGCTGTTAAAAGTCTATATGCTTGCATCACTGACAAAGAACTGTTAGTGCGGAATGTTATGGGGGATGCTGAAGCCGGTCAGTATAATGCAATTTGTAAGGTATTTGGAGACAATCCAGGAATGCAATTCCTCATGTGCTTTTTTCACGTTTTGTTGAACGTGAACAAGCACATGCAAGGATTCCCAGGTTACGCCAAAGCGTCGCTGCTACAAGACATTTATGACCTTCATTTCGCTTCTGGGCAAGAAGAGGCGCTAGTGATACGCGATGCCATTTTGAAGAAGTGGAAATACTATCCGCTCTTAGCTGAGTTTGTTGCGTATATGGAGTCACAATGGTTGTTTGGCGCATTTAGCCTTTGGCAGACATACGCTACTGCGAGCGGGTTTGCCACAACGAATAATCCGGTTGAGCAATTTAACAGGGTTTTGAAGCGAGATTACACATTGAATCGACGTTTAAAGATGGGCATGCTACTACGAGAGCTGAGCAGCTGCTGCGAGAACGAGTCCAGCAAAGGAAAACGTTTTCATTACGAGCCAGAATCACAACAATCTCTCATCCGTCGCACAAAAGAATTGACTCGCGAAAATCTGCTGCATCTGGGGATCGAACCTGAGTATTACGTCGATCCAGCCACTGGCTGCATTCAACATGCAGTAATGCATGTCGTATCAATTCAAGCGCCCCGACTAAAGCTTCCCGAGCTAGGAAAAAGCCAGGAAGCTCTGGAGATATCTTCCCAAATGGGTGTCAATTACGCACTCATGGAATTTCAAAACATGCCCTGGGATGGTTGGCCAGTGGATATACAAAACAAGAAATGCCCATGCAAGTACAACTTCAAATTTGGTACTTGCATTCACTTGGTGTATGCTTTGAAGGTGGTGGATAGTCTTGACAATGAAGGAAACAGAGTATTCGTGAATCGACGCTATGCAGGGAAAAGACGACGTGATGGACGCACGGAAACTTTGGGCGGACGTCCTCCTTCTATTGGCCCTGCACTTTCGTTCATATGAATACCGAAGATCCTCACGGTAGATAATGTATCCGGACCACACGATGATCTATTTTCATGAAGCTTAGTCTTTCTGGTGAATGATGTCACTACGGCTTTCATTCAAGTAGCTCGCTTAGTTGAGTTGTTAGTGAGTTGAAAAGAATTACAACTTATACAAACGAATTACCACCTCATTCATATTCCCAATCGTTTATCTACACACGCGGCTTGCCAACGACGTTTAACATTGTCTGCACAGTATGTCACTACGGCTATCGCATTATACACCGGAGAGTTCCATGAAGCGCGTTAGTTAGTCACTCTTGACAGCTAAAGCTCCTCATGGTCAATAGGCATGAAGCGGGTGTATGTGTACGCGCAGTAATGTGTCTAATCTCGATTCGAGATATTGTGACTGCAGGTTTCATGCCTACATGTTATTCGACGCTTCGCCATGGACAGGTTCTCCATGTGCGCGTCCGTTATCTCTGCACAGTCTGAGTAGAGTCACGTTGTGTACCTCAAGGCGCAATAGATGCTGTTTCTTCAAGCGCATGTGCTTGCTGTTGACACCTTCTCTGTTGACGCATGCTGCGCGCGCGGCACGTATACGCTTGACATATCCGGTGTAAACGCGTTTCAGAATCTTGGAATCCGGGGCGCCGCATATCTCTAACTCTGTTCTCCGAAGGCAGGCTTCGAGTATCTCAATCTCGTCCTTTGGGACGTCTTCGTCGTCGTCCAGAATGCTCATAGTGCTATCGCGGCCTGATTGCCAATACCTCCGCCTCATGTCATTCCCCTGTTGGCTTCGTAGAAACCTCTCATCCTTCGTCCTGCGTGCATCCAGCGTCATGTCCTTCCTGGACCAGGCGTATTCTCGGACCTTAGCGCCGCCGTACATCCTACACATGATCCAGAAGCGTCCGTCCATCGTTCTGGCTGATCCGCGAATGAACCTGTCCTACTAAACTGTATTTAAGTATACGACATTAAGTTACGGTACTCTCGTTCAAATCACGGTACGTCTTTCAGCATTTACGGTACTACACTAAGTACCGTAAATGATCAGAAGCGTACCGTATCGCAGATCGAAGTACCGTGATGTTGAGAAACGTACCGTAAGTTACGAAGGCGTACCGTTTCGCGTTCCTCATACTAAATCCAATACTAATATTGCCGTGGTATGCATACCTACGTTTCCGAGGCTCTAATTAATTAGACATTACTACGCTTTTTCCTACGTATGCAAACCCCGGTAACATCACACGATACGAGCCACCTGGGTATGATACTGACTCTTTCAACCAAGCATCTCATGTTCAAAATTGATTATCCTGCGGAAAACAAAACCTGAAGAGATTCCGAGTAAGACAACGTAGCCGTTGTCACTGCGGCTTTCACGAACTCTCCCTTTATTCCGTAGTTTCTTGACGATTAGAAGCGGGTTCAGCAAGCTTCTGTCGGCAATTCTGGGTCTTGCACGCGTGCGTAAACCATGTCTTCTCATAATCTGCCGTGATTTCTTCGCCGGCCGTTATCTCTTTTAATGCTGTCACCATGATATGAACTTCACGGTTATGGCGTTTTTCCACGAAGCGTGTGTTTGGTTCACAGGAGTGGTTTACAAATCGCGCAACCGTTCCCCACTCCTCAGCGTCAATAAAACGTTTCTTGTTTCCGCGCCCTTTGGTTTGCAATTCAATCACGTACTCATGTTGTGTGTCACTACGGTCATAGTCGAAATCAGTCAGTAAACCTGTGTATGGAGCAATAGTTGTTCCGACTTGAATGGTATCCGTAGCACGCACTCCAATGCCAGTGTGGGATTCAAAAAGCTCCACATCGTGAGTTTCGTACACTCCATTTGAACAGCGACCACGGTATCTGCAATTGTCCCTCGCACAAAATAGATCACCGGCTGCGTTGGGACATATATCCGGATAACAGTCCCCGTAGCAATTGCATTGATCAGCGGGCCAGTTGTCTTTCAGTTTCACACCTTCTTTGATGTTCAGTTGAAGCGAGCGGATGTTATTGGAAGGCCATTCTACAGCATGATGATCATCTTCTCCAATCTCCTCTGTTTTTTGCTCTGTCTCCAGCTGTGCCTGGACTTCTGTTGCTTGGTCAGAAGACAGGTCCCTGGCTACCTCATCTGCGGTCCAAGCTTCCACAATCACCGATTCCGCAATCGCGTCAACGTCACCGACGGTATTTCTCTGTTGAGGTGCGTTTTGCTTCGACTCCTCATCTCGTTTTGCGCGCAGCCGCTGTAATGCTTCTCGTACACCTGGAATTTTCAAGAAGGCTTGGATAAATAGGGTTTGCATCGTTTTGGCGTGATAGACTCGCTTAGAGTCTTTCACATGAGCCCGCCGCGCTTGTCGTGATTTTTTGCGCGACTTCGGAGTAGGCCAGGGATTGTTCTTCGCCTTCATCCTCTTTTGGGTCGCTTGGCGCTCCTTGTATGTCTTCACCATTCTCTCAGCAGTATCGGCTGTTTCTAATACACTACGTTCCTGGTCGCCTTCGTCCTTGGTCAAGGTGTCGGTCAGGTCGATTGCAGGAGTAGCTGTTGTCTCTTCCTCCTCGGTCGCTGATTCTTCGCTGCTGATAAGGTCAATCGCTTCCGCTGTTGAGCTCATCTTTCGTCGGATGACGAACTTCAAAATGCTTGGATACGCCCTACCACACAATCACTACTTACTAATGTGTGAGCGTACACAGTAGTCCTCTGTTCCAGTTTCAAAAGTAGGTATGAAGGCCTTCCAAATCCGGGTGGGGTCGTTGAACCCTGTTCCAGTTTCAAAAGTAGGTATGAACGACTTCCAAATCCGGGTGGGGTCGTTGAACCCGTTGATTCCCCGGGAGCATCCCCAGGGGCAGAGTCAGTACCTGTCTAGCCTGTACAGGACCAGGCCCGTTTGGACGTTCTCTAGTCTTATGGTGCTGAGTTTATGGTGATTTCAAGATCTGAAGTTGTAAGTTTAACGTTTCCTCGAGACGGTTCCTGTTGGCTTGGCTAACGCGTGGACTCAGAGCTTACGTTGGTCAAATGACGTCGACGTTCTATTCTCAATCCCATCTAGGATTTATCCCCTATCGTGGGTGGAGCTACGCTTTCATGGATGACAGAACCACATGGCGCTTTGATACATGTACGCATCAAGATACACGTATAATAATACATGCGAGTATTTACACCAGCATGTATGCAATGGGTCTTCATTTCTGAATTGACCACCTTTCAAGCAAGTCTCCAGCCCTTCCAAACGAAAATGCCGTCCGTTCGTGCCATCGCTTCATCTCTCTTTGGTTTTGCTTTACTGACCGTCTCGACGGCCCAGAACGATGGATGGATCAAGTACGAGGTTACAGAGTCCGACCGCCAAATGCTGTACTCAGCGTTGAAGGACGTTAATTCGTACAGCCCTGGTATCACCACTCTCGCTTGTGTGAAGACTGTCCTCGGACTCGAAAAGCAGGGCGAGGGTGCCGGTAGTGTTGGCGGGGATGGCAGCACTCCTCCTGTTAACCCCAACGCCGGGAAAGATACGCTCTCCCACTTCAGCGTGGACGGCTGCGAGGTGGATGCGCAGCGTGACTTGGGTCAATGTCCTGCGAGTGTGAACTGCGACCAGACTTCCTTCGACATCTACCTCACGCAGCCGACCGGAACGAACCAGATCAAGGTGACGTCTGTCAAGGCGAACAACTAGGGGATGACTGAAAACACACCATCTTTAACAAAGGTGATTTTCGAACGTCAAAGTTTCCCACACATGATGGGTTTACCTCACAAGTAAAGTTGTTTTGCCTTAAATGCAACCATCCGTCGATTTTAATCTACCACAGTATTATTTAGTGAACACTGGCTGGAGATCCTGCATGCTCTAGCAAAAATTTCTGCTGCATCTCTTGAAGGTGTCGGAGTTTCGTTCCGATTGTTCCTTTAACAAATTCTTGAGCTGACGCAAAAGCTTCCTGATCCGTCATCGATCCAGATATTTGTGCACCAAACTGGCAAAAACTCTGAACAATTGATGCATGTTGTGAATCCACGGGGGAGCGAGTTACGATCGTCCACAAATTATCCTGAAAGTGAATCCCTTCAGCTGGTAGGAACCATGTCGCTGCACTGACGAGCACGACCCGATCTGATTCGATGTATCGGCGCACAAAATTGATTCCATCAATGCGCACCGTCTTGAACAAATCGAGCTTGCAACTCCTAGCCAATGTATTAAAGCACTTCGCTCGCATCTAATGCATCAACAACAATGAAACACAAAATGCTTGGGTAAGTCGTTCTGTCTTTCATAAAGCAACACCAAGACAAACTTACAAAACGAGGCACCTTCTCCGGGTCCTGTGATACTTTGGTCGTTCCGTTCCACAGAATCTCTGCAGCCATGTGTAGTGGACATGACAGAGGTGTGGTTGTCTTCGTCTCGATGTATGTACCAAGAGGGTCAGCATAACTATCTTTTGTAGAAAATGAAACCATTGGCTCGCCCTGGAGCGTTGGGAACAGCGAATTTGTTCGCATGTACAGTGAGGCTACAGTCATTTCTAGTTCTGCAAGTACCGCGTCACTGAAATTGACCTTTAGTTGTGGAGCGGAGGTGAAATGCACAGACTCTGGCATTGGCTGGAGTCGACAGAGTAACTCCATTCCCTAGACAACACAAAAGTTTTGAGTAAATGACTCCATGTCAGGATAGATGATTTTGCACAAACCTCCAAAGCATCTTTTCGTCCCAGTAGCTTGCAGATTGAACGTTCGAGTTTACGTTGCCTTGCGAGCACCACTTTAAGTTCTCGGTTAGTTTGTTCCGAACGTTGGCGCTCTTGACATTGAACAATTGCGAGGTCCTCCCACACAGACACAAGCCCCTTCGGCTTCGGAGGGCCGACAAGTTTCGTTGTCGTTGGGCCATGTCGGGTACGTTGCAGTTGTCCTAGTCTTGCTGTCAACTCGAGCACTTGTCGTCGCAGTGCGAGCACCTGATCACGTTGTTCGCGTTGGAACTTGGTAGACTGTGGCACCTGACCTGGTTGTCTGGGCTTTTTCTTCCTTGAGTTCTTGCTAGACGGGGTCGAACTCGAGAGCGCAGATATCGAGTGCTCATGAGTGACTTTTTCGTGGTCTGAAGAAGACACAGAGCTTGGTTCATCGTCAGGCGAGGTCACACTCGCCAAACTGGACTCGCTGTCACTGTCAAGCGAGTCAATGAACTCGAACACGTCCGAGAGCGTGGAATTGTCATCTTCCACTAGCAGGTCTCGATGCATTAGTAAGTTGGATGAATTGAAAATGTGTGAGTGGAGAGGTACTGTAGTGAGACCACGTACTCGCGTTCTGATCTGTCCTATTCTTGCAGTGACAGTGTTTATGGGGAGGCAGTTGATTATGCAGGCGCCTAATTGACGTGCCCAGCTCTTTTTGGATGTGTAGGAAACTGAAGTATGTGGACAACGTTTACGAGTCTGTAAAGTCTGTCTTCATTACATGCTACATCTCGATTGCCTAGTGCTTGGTAGGAGGAATGACCGTCACGCCATTGGCGCCCCAGTTGCCGACCTTGATGTCCTCCAGCACCACGTACACACGCTCCGAAGGTACATTGAGCTGCTCTGACACAGTCTTGGTCAGAGCTGCGATGGTCTTGGGGTTGTGCTCAGCATCGACGTTACCGATCGTACGCGCGTGAACATACGCGGTCGGCTGGAAGTACCAGAATAGAGAAGAATTAGTCTTGTAAGAAGTACTAGGCTTACTGTGAGGAACACACATACCTTGTCATTGAGGTTGATGAGCATCGGGACTCCCAGGTTCAGCTCCACCATCATGAACTGCGTCGGGACTCCCCAAACCGCATTCAGCGTCTCCGCAACTGCAGTACTCACGGCGACAGTGTCGACGTTGTCTTTGGCGACATTGCTGGTGATACGAGCGTACGGCATGATTCTTGAGCTGGTATTGCCTTGCTACTGATGTCGATCAAATTCAAAAGTGAATAACATTGTGGCCTTCTACCTCTATTAGTACTTCATAAGCACTGCTTATTACGATGGCCATGTAGGTAGTTGCAAGAAAGGTGAGCGATGAGGTTGCAAGCGTAATACATTATTACGATGAATATCTGATTACGGTTGCAGCTTACGTAGAACCCGATTTGGTTACCGAATACCTCTGTTAAGTATACATGCATACTTTTGTAAGAAGTATGAGAAACAAAACCATTTTTCATTGGCTAATTTTCTTCATTGAAGCAGCAAATTAACCAATCAGAATAGTGATCAGATCAGGTATCTTTTCAAGAGTCGCAAGCTGGTACTACCTCAATGATGACAAGGTCCCTACGACTGTACTACCCATGGCATTGTGTTGTGTTCCTCCTTGTATTCGTCGCTCTGTTGCCTTTAACTTCTGCAAGTCGAAGTTTGTTCCGGAATTCGCGAAGAGGTGGTGGATTTACAGCCAATGTGACCGTAGAACAGTACGAGGACGCCCTACAGAATGTCCAAGACGCCAATGTGTCGGAGAGTCTCGAGCTGCTGAGTAAACTGTCGCTCAAGCGATACGAGTTCAAGTATGATACAGTGGTAGGACGTACTACAGTGTTGGGAGTTCTAGGACCGGAACTACGAACGGTAGCACCTGAGGTAGTACAGGTTCTACCCGAACGCTTCGTGTTCGATCGAGATGGACGTGGTAGAATTGCACTGCAAGACTTTCATGTAGTGGATAAGGACGCACTCTATATGCACAATTTGGGTGCTACCCAGCAGCTCATTCGCAGTTTCAGGAGACAAGAAGAGGAGATCCTCGCTCTACGTCAATTGACAATTGTTCAGGAGATGAAGATTCAAGAGCTACAGGGATATTTGGAGCAGGAAGCGAGTGCTCAATTGGTAGAGAAGAGATTGATAGCAGAGGCAGAAGTGATGAAGACGGAGAAACTGATTGAAGAAGCTGCTGTACGTGGAAAAGAAGAGCGCAAGACGTTGGACTTAAAACGAGATCATGAACTACGAGTGGAGAGTGAGAAGCATGCGTTGGAGAAGAAGAGGATGCAAGAAGAAGATGCAGCACGTCGGGACCAGAACAGAGACCTCGTGCAGCTTCAAGAAGAGTCCAATATTCGCATTGAACGTGCGAGACGGGAAACTGAAGAGGTTTTGAAAGAGAAACAACTGGCGGCTGACCATGCACGAGCTTTGTTGGAACGTAATACGACGCTGGAGAAAGCTGCTATCGATGTAGAAGGCCGCATTCGTCAACAACGTGCTAACCAGGATATCGAGATGGCACAGCTACAACAACGACTCGAAGCTGACCGTATTAAGCTGATGCAAGCTTTGCAATCTACGTTTGACAACCTTGGACAAGGCGTTTCGGTACTACTAGCTGACAAACAGAAGCTTACAAAGTTTGTTGGTGGTTTTGTGGCCCTTGCAGCGGGTATTTACCTCAGCAGAGAGGTCATTCGTATTGTGGGTAAGCTCATCGAACAGCGGCTAGGAAAACCTTCTCTCGTGCGTGAGACTTCTCGATCAGCTGGTGCTTTCGGCTTTCTCAGTGCTTTGTTTCGGCGAAAACCTGCCAAGGGGCAGAATGAACTGGCTGATGTCGTGCTCCGAAGTGCGCTGGAGACTCGTGTCTTCGAAATCGCGCGGTCTACTCGCAATGCTATGCTTCATGGAGCCCCATACCGACACTTATTGCTTTACGGACCTCCTGGAACGGGCAAAACTATGGTTGCTAAGCGTCTTGCCAGAGCTTCAGGTATGGACTATGCGATTCTAAGTGGTGGTGATGTGGGTCCTCTTGGATCGGATGCAGTAACGGAACTTCATGCTCTTTTCAAGTGGGCCAACTCGTCTCCACGCGGAGTCCTCATTTTCATTGATGAGGCTGAAGCTTTCCTCGGATGTCGTGCTACTCGAAAGACCCACATGAGTGAGGCCATGCGAAACGCGTTGAATGCACTGCTGTATCACACGGGAACTCAGTCCAAGAAGTTTATGCTGGTGGTGGCGACAAACCGGCCTGAGGATCTCGATACTGCTGTGACAGATCGGATCGATGACACGCTTCACTTTGATTTGCCTGAGGCCAAGGAGCGAGTGCGACTTCTGCAGATGTATTTCAACGAGTATGTTGCTCACCTCGCTGCCCCACCTACCTCAAAGAAAAGTTTGGCGATGACTGGTAAACTAGACAAAGCATCAGTCAGCGCGTTGCCTCCTGTCCTAGATGCGAGTGTGATGGCTCAATACGGAGAAATGACGACAGGAATGAGCGGTCGTGAAATAGCGAAGATGATGTTGTATATGCAGAGCATTGTGTACGCACAAGACGAAGTTGCAATAACTCCAAAGCTTGTGGACCGCGTCGTGCAAGAAAAGGTGGACGAGCACAAACGCAAGCTAGAGCTCAAAGCTTACACGGAAAAGTAAACTCAAAAGCCCAGATGAAAGCCGTAACGTAGTTACTTGAACTCTGAAAACCATTTTGCTTGGATTTGCTCAACGTGTCAACGTAATGCCTTTCACAGAGACCTAGGATTCATGCTTAAATTGTAGCGGGGTCAATCACACTCCACTGCTGGTTGGGGTTGTTCGACGAGCAGCCATACAGCTGGACTTTGTTGTTTTGCGCTGGATCCTGGTCAAGGCAGAAGCCCTTGTGAGTGGCATGCTGCAGTGTGTGGGTCACATTGTCGAACGTCCATTTCTGGTTGGCCTCATTGTCCATGCAGCGATACACATGGACATCGCCTCCGTTCTGGGGTTGGTACGCGTCCAAGCAGCGGTCACTACTTTTTGAACGCACTTGCTGAGTGACCGAGTCGAAAAACCACACCTGTTGCTCTTGCACCAGCCAGTCATTCGACTTTGATGACATGTACAGCTTGCCATCGTTTTCTGACAGCATCAACTTGGTTCCATCGTTACGGATAGCACGCGGTTCCTTCCAGTCGATCGTCAGCTTCAGAAGGTTCTCCTTCATTATGCCAGCCGTCTCGTACATGCCAAAATGAGCTTCGACCGCATTATCACCACGCCACGTTGCATCAAAGGCGTCAGACCAGTAGTAACTCAAGTTGTGCGAACGAGCCATTTGCATGAGATCGGAGTAAAACTTTAGTTGGTTCGCTGAGGACGCCACACCAGTGGAGGGGTTTGAACCTCCAGAGCTCCAACCCGTCTCCGAAAGCACGAGCTTTTTGCCCTTATTTGCAGCAGCAATGCGCAGACTTTTGAGGCGGTCGAGAGTAATAGCCACACCTTCGTTTGCATCAGCTCGCTCCCAGAAGGAGAAATAATTCACCGAAATATAGTCAACTGCATCGATAAGCTTCGGGTTGGCGTTGTAAACTTCAACTCCTTCGGCGATCGTGATGGAAGCGTTAATGCCTCGACCACGGACGTAGTCGCGAATCTCGTTCATGTAGGCGATAGCCGCGTCAACGTTGATTATTCCACGAGAGATGGCGTCGCTACCAACGTGTAGACTCGCAACTCGGTCATCGATAAACTTCTTGTCAATGTACTCACCAAGTTTTGCCTTCTCCTGTACAAAGTAGTCGTGGCCGTTCGACGTCGAAATGCCCAGGTCAAGCTTCACGCTGATGCCCTTGGCATATTGCAGCAATGGTTCAGCCTGGTTGCAATCCAAGAGCGAGTTGATGCGGATTTTATCGGTGTAGCCTCCCTGCAACGTCATCAAGTCATGATACACGTCTTCCCATGTTTTGCACTTGACGCTATCAGGTTCCGAGTCCGGGCCCTTGCGCGCGTTGTAGTTGACGCTGGGAATTTCCTCATAAGCAGCACAGTGCATAAACAGCAGCACAGCGATGGTGGAGGTGAGATAGAGCTTCATTTTGGAGTCTTGATGCCTTGGTGGAGAAATCGAAAGTAGCTGCAGAGATGCAAGAAACGAGTTGAGTGCACGAAGCTCAGCATACCGATACCATCGAAGTAGGCATGCTGTGCGAGCTCAAGCCAGTTAATGTGCATCAACATCCGATCGGAAGATAATCGAGCGATAACTGGATACAGATGAGCATCGGAGATGGCTACTGTACCAAGCCTTGTGCTCAACGTGAGCCATCGTCAACTCGCACATGCGCGATGTAATGTTGGATAGCCTGCAAAATGTCTACAGCAATGCGTCAACGCTAGAAGTGGCACATGCACTGTAAACATCCCATACCTGCTTGTTCCCATCGCTTCAACACAATCCATTGGGACACGCAATTATCCTGGGCTGTTGTCTCTACCCGAGTGCCTGACACTGCTTTCTTCTCACATACGTGCATAATCCCTCACCGTATTCCAAGCACAGCGTTGAACACTCCCATGCAAATACACACAGAACAACATACATGGAGATGGAATGCAAGAACAGATCTATCTTTCAGAACTCAAATCCATACATTTTCCACGCCAGCTCATCATTGTTTCTCCTGCTTTTCAACTCAGTTCCTCGCCTTGTTCCAAACCCATTTATTCCCGGAATACTTGATGCCATCTTCCACGGGACATCCACCGTGAAGACTCATCGGGTCACCTTCTCCATTAGGCAGCATGCTGTAGAAAACAATGACTTTGCGTTTCTTCGGAGGCACTTTTAGTCCCTTCGTGCAGTCTTGCATCGATATCGGTCGAGGGGCTCCACCTGCTCGCGGGAAAATGGTGTGCCCACCCTTAGCTACGTCCGACATATACCAAAACACTGTGATCATACGGTTCTTGTATCCATAGTCAATGGTTTCCAGCAAGCGGGGCGAATTCTTGTGATGTTCCACAGGAAAATAGTCCGTGTGGTGATCATACTTCTGCGTCTCTTCGTAACGAAGCACCTGCACGTCTTCTTGGTGGTCAATCGGCACTTTTGTCAGATCCGCAACTCGTTGATCAATTTCATCGAGTATCGGATGCTTGTCGGACGACAAGAAATATGTCGTACTCGTCCGCCAGTCCGTAGCTGCTCGGTTTTCATGTCCGTCCATTAGTGTCACCGTTGACGGCTTCAAGTGCTCCAGCGACAATTCCATGATCACATCGATCTCGTCGTCCTTCAAGAACTCCTCCACACTGAAGACAAGTGGAGTCATACTCAATGTTTCCAGCACCACGTCGCCCTTACCAGCAACGTCCTTGACCACAGCTACAAAATCACAATTAGAAACCCATCAACTCCGTTCTTGTAGTCAGAAACTCACTTTTGTGTCCGATCCGGATTCCAGGCCAAATAAATTGTCCTCCTTCAAAGAGGAAGACAATGTTGTCAACTACTTCATCAATTTTCTCCAACCTTTTTCCATCGACCGTGAAGAATGCATACGGTTGTTTGTACTTGACAGCCAATTCATCCGTTGGCGCTGGAATCTCCAACACTTTCTCCAATTGTTTCTTCAAGTGTTTAAACTCCATTTCACTTTTAATCGTCATTAACGGCGCATTTCCGTCCTTGAACGCAGTAATGTCTAATCTAAAAGTGTCCACATGACAACTTAGCACCAAAAATTGCTAAGTCAACAGGAAAGCCAACTTACCCATTCTTTTGCTTCTTGATACACAAAATATGGAACCCTTTTACGGGCAACTCATTGGTCAAATATTGCTCGGCTTCACCACAATCCACACCCTGAGAAAAGGTCTCACTGAGTGAGACGCCTGTGTAGGTGGACACCAGCTGTTGCAGGCCTGAAGGGTCCACAAGCGCCAACGCTGCTGCCACCACAGCCACCAACCCCACAACGAGCAGAGAGAAGTAGGGGAAGGAACGAGGTGCTGGAACCTCAACCGACGTTTCGGGCTTGCTCTCCATGTCGACGATCGCACAATTGCGAATGATACTTAAAGCCTTTCAAAATAAATATCTGCTTTCAAGGGGACCACCAGTACCGTGATGCGCAATAACGCAAAACTGGTTTTGCATCGGTATTTTCGCGGTTTTAAACGGAAATGGCTGGAGCCACTGGTATTCGTACCGGTAGCGGTACGCGCTCGAGCGAAAGTCGATATCAGTTCTGGTAGGGAAATGGCTCGGAGTCACCAGTATCCGTACCGGTTGTGAAAATACAGTGATGCGCGGTGACAAAAAAGTTTCATGCTGGATGATAGTTTTATGATGGATGGTCGTTTTGCGTTTTTGGGCGTTACTGTGTTTAGCATCACACATGGGCTCCATTTCAAGGCGTCCAAAATGTATCTACCAAGATGGTTCTGTAACGGGTTACATGAGGGGCACCCTAGAAAGGGTACCACCTCTAGAAGTAGATATACTTCTGTGAGTATTCGTTTTTAGATACTCACTCGTGGGTGGTGTGGACCACACTACTGCCACGTAGGTCTGGTGGCTGAGGGCCAACCAATAGTAATTAACCTACTTTTATATGCATATATTTTGACGGGGTCACATGAGCACCTTGCTTAGAGGAAGCGTGCTATTAAGAGTATACAAACTCTAAGTGAACGGCAGTTTACTAGTCCCTGGTCTTAGGGGACTTAATAGCCAGTTTAGCGTAAGTTTTAGACTGATTTATTTATAGTTAATTAGGTCCATTTGGCCTGTAATACAAATAACTAATTAACTATACTTTAATCTAATTATGCAAATAAAAGGTAGGTTTAATGCTATTGGTTGGCCCTCAGCCACCGAACCTACGTGGCAGTAGTGTGGCCCACACCACACTGTGGTCCACACCACTCCATCAGGGTATAAAACAAATACCCACAGAAGTATATCTACTTCTAAAGGCGGTACCCTTTCTGGGGTACCCCTTTCATGTAACCCCGTTACATCCTCCCCCGCTTAGGTTGGAAACACCCCCAACCAATGAGGAGCTAGGAAGAGAGCTCCGCTCTCTTTCCTGTCCTTTGTCGATACCCATCGACGAGCCACCGTTGTGGCTTTAAGGCTTTCATTCAGCCTTTTCGCGCGCTCAAGACACCGAGGTTTCCACGTCAACCTCTTCCAAGATGCCTAAGAAGGCAAGCACCTGCGGCGCTTCGGCGCCTTCTAAGTCTAAGACCGCGAGGTCGAAGACTGCTAAGGCCAAGTCGAAAGACAAGGCCGCTCCGCGCAAGGAAGTCCGCAAGGCGGCTTCCGAGGCAGGCAGCAAGCGCTCTGCTGCTGCGCCAGACAAGAAGGGAGTCCGCGACGCAGTCGCTCGCGCTCCCTGTTACCCGACGATATGCCGAACCCTCGGTTCGCCTATCAGGACCACAGCCCTGGGTCAGAGTCCCCGGAGTTTAACATCCCTATTATCACGGGATCAGAGTCTGACGGGGACTCTCCTGGATCCGCTAAGGATCCATCTTCTTCTCAGGATGCTCCTTCACAGGATGCTCCTTCACAGGACGCTCCTGCTGATGATGCTGAATCATCTGAGGCAAAGATAGCTTCGACGAGCTCGCCTGCCCAGAAACTTACCTTAACCGAAGGTAAGGCTCGAGCCCAAGCTGTGAAAGCAGCTTCTCCAAAACGGGCTGGTGAGGGTGCTGCTGCTGCTAAGAAGCGCGCGGCCCCCGGCTCTCCTACGTCAGAGCCTTCAATCGCAAAGGGATTCAAATCCCTGTTCGACTCCTCAGACGAGGAGGAAGAGGAGGGGGCTGTCTCCGAGCCCCAAGAGATCTCCAATGATCTCGATGAGCAGCAGGAGCGCTATCAAGCTGCTCAACTGCAAGGCACTCCTGTGCCTCCCACGCCGGTGTATCCTCGCGGATACTACCCACCGGATGCGGGGTCTGGGTCTCCAATGTTCTTGGAGCACCTCAATGCCCCTCGTGGTCTAAACCATGGGCGCACTTCGCGTGGCGCCTATGAGCGTGCCTTGGTTCAAGTCGAACCACTCTTTGTCAATGACATTGAGGCCGCTAGGTGTGTGCTTCTTGCACCACACCGAATTCCTCTTAAGGAATTCACTAGTCTTCGGAAGAAACCGGAAGACCGTGGTGGGCTCTTCCCCGTGTGGGGCTACCCTTGGATACAGCCCGAGAACACCACTACCCAGACCCAGGCGGAAGACCTGTTCTGGTGATGGGTTTTTCTAAAGAACTGCACAGTTCAGGAGTTGAAAGAACTCGGAAAAAGATCATCTGCTGTCCTATGTCTTGGGCCAGCGCGATCTCCGCATCGAGTTTGCCCACTTAATCGCTAAGTGGCAACTCCACTTCGTTATGGAGGGATTAGACAGCAGTCTAAGTCCGGCGCGCAAGACGAGCGCGGGTACGGTCCCGTCAACCCAGGGACCGTACACCGTAAGGCGGCTAAGAAGCCGCGGACTACTTACGCCCCGGCTGTTGCAGATCCCAAATCTCAACAGCCTTCGGGCAGTCAACCCGGAGCCGGTCTTCCGGCTCCCACGAGTTCTGAGACGAGGGATTACCTCGCCACTTCACTAGCAGCCGGCGCTTCACAGAGCGCCGCCGTTCTTGGACGACCCGCTCCACATGGTAGTGGAGCTCGCCGTTCCGATCAAGGAGGGCAGAAGGAGCTCTCGCACGCGTTTGAGTACGAGGCTCCTTCTCAGCCGTATCCTTCTGGACCCTCAACTTCGGGTCGGGACTCTGTGGGGTCCCTGTTAAGCAACGAGGTCCGTCAGCTTCGGGATCGCGTGTACGCGATCGAGATAGCCCTTGGGCTTGGACCTGGTGGTCAGGCTGCCGCTCAGCCTGGCAAGCCGGGGGCCCTTGAGGTCCTTCGTCAAGATGTGGGTGCTCTTGGCCGTGAATCTCGAGAGCTCCATGGGCGTGTTGACCGCAGAGTTCCGGCTTCCGCCCTAAAGGAACTTCGTCGATGCTTAGACGCTCTATGGCATGAGGCGCATGGTCGGATACCCTCTTATGAGCCGCAGGTGTACTCGCACCACTCAGCTTACGGGTATGGCTCTAACGCGAGCTCTTACCATTCGGTACCGTCATACCCTTCGTATGACTCGCGTGGGTACCAGCCTGCGTTTCATTCGCAGGCTCCGACACCGGCAGCTCCGGTCGTCCAGAGGACTCAACCTCGTTTCGAGGAGGTGAGCTCTCACCTTGGTCTTCCTCCGTCCGAGAAGGAAGACCCAGCGGATCGTGATACCGCTTAAGACGCCCCACGTAGAACGTCGGGTGCATCGCCATTGACTTTGGGAGGTCAATGGTATACGCCCCGCCATGTCTGGCCAGGACCGCAAAGGGTCCAATGAAGCGGTGCTTCAACTTGTTGCTCCCTACAGCGCTAACCACATTTAGCGATAGGCTCTTAGTGTCTAACAGTACTAATTCACCCGTTTTAAAAACATTTAAGTTTCCTCTTCCTTTTCTGTCAGAGTACTCCTTCTGCTGTTTGTCCTGGGCTGACGCCATAACGTCTCTAACCCGGCTGATCAACGTCAGCCCGTTGTTGTCTATAAACGACGACAACTGCTTTTTAAAGACTCGGGCTCTATTTCTGAGACCAGGGAGGAAAAGGCTTTCCGAGCCTCTCCCCACTTACGATGGAAGCATCGGTGCCTCCCCGCAAGGTTAGCAGCATCTGGGGGTGTCGTAGCCCACTCAGGAAGAACGGTGTAAACCCCGTTGATACGTGTACCACATTGTTGAGTGCAAACTCAACCATAGGCAGCTGGTCCGACCAGGACCGAGGTGCCTCAGCACAGATACTGCGAAGAGTATCTTCGAGCACGCGGTTGACGCGCTCCATCTGACCATCCGTCTGCGGATGGTCCGCAGTTGACATCGTCAACTTAGTTCCCAGTAGCTGGAACAGGGTGTCCCATAACGCCCCTGTGAAGCGCGGGTCTCTATCCGAGATTATGATCTCTGGCAGACCATGATAGCAAAACATGCTATCTAGGAACAGCTGTGCAGCTTGTTTCCCGGTGACCTTGTCACGTACCGGAGCAAGATGCACCATCTTGCTCAAACGGCAGACAAACACCAATATGCCGGTGTTGCCTCTGTCATCGGCCGGCAGGCCGAAGACGAAGTCGAAACTCATCGACTTCCAGCAATCCGCTGGTACTGGTAGGCTCTGCAGTGGAGCCGAGGCGTGGCCCGAAGGCTTCACCCTCTGACATGTTTCACATGTCTTGACATAGTGTTCCACCCACTTATACATGCGGGGCCACCAAAATGGCTGAGAGGCCGCTTGGTAGGTCTTCTCTCGGCCAAGATGGCCACTTACCGGCGCATCATGCGCCTCTAGAAGTATGTCATACTTCAGATCCTCGTCGTTTGGAACGACAACCCGAGGAGGATCTCTAGGGTCTACTCTGTAATGGAGTAACCCATCGGCCAGCTCATAACGATGGAGCTGCGCCCGCTGTCGAGGCGAAAGCCTGTCGACTTTGGCGTCCTTGCCATCGGACAAGAACTGCACCAGTGGTGTGTAGTTCTCGTCCTCCTGATACGCCAAGCGTATCCGATCGTATAGATCTGTCGTGACCCGACTGACATTAGCTAGCTCATAGCCGGGCCGCCGCGACAATGTATCGGCAAGCACATTCAGCTTGCCCGGCTTGTATTCAACGCGGAAGTTGTATTCCGCGAAGAATGACAGCCACCTCGCCATCCGTTGCGATAGATGCGGCGAGTTGGTGGCAGTCCGCAAGGACGCGCGATCCGTGAAGATCATAAAGGGCCTTGAGCCCAAGATATGAACTCTAAACTTGACAAGAGCGTACTTCATTGCAAGTAGCCCCTTGTCATGAACGGGATAGTTCCGCTCGGCAGCCTTCAGCTGCCTGGACTGGAAGGAAATGACGCGTTCGCGTCCTTCATCGTCGTTCTGCAATAGCGCGCAGCCTATTGCATAATCAGATGCGTCACAGACGACGCTGAAAGACTTATTTTCGTCCGGAAAGGCCAGACTGGCGCTTGCTGTAAGCTCACCTTGATGCTGTCAAAAGCATCCTGGTGCTGTTGCTCCCAGACCTAGTCGGCATCTTTCTTTAAGAGATCCGACAAGGGTCGAGCAAGTTCAGCGTACCCTGCGCTGTACTTGTGAAGATAGTTGGCTAAGCCCAACCACTTCCGGAGGTCTTTCTGTGACCTCGGGGTCGGTAAAGCCGCTATGGCCTTGACCTTCCCTGGATCGGCGCGTACGCCGACCCTGCTGACAAAGCAGCCGATGCCTTTTACCTCCTCAGCTGCAAAGACGCACTTGTCGATGTTGGCATAGAGCTTGTTAGCTCTCATGATCTCAAACACTCGACGGAGGTGCTTCAGATGCACCTCCATAGCCGTCTGGCCACCTTCGGCACGGCTATGGACGAATATATAGTCGAAGTACGTCTGAGCGAACGTACGCAATGGTCTAAACAATTGTGTGACCAAGCGATTGAACGTCGCTGGGGCATTCGATAGCCCTTATGGCATCACTAGCAACTCCCAACGCACCCCGCTCGGGGTGCTCACTGCGGTGAGAGGAATGTCACTCTCCCGCATCAGGATCTGGTAGTAGCCATCTACCAGATCCAGGGCACTGTACAGCGTACAGCCCGACATGTTGTTTAGCAACATATCCTTGCGAGGGATCGGCGTCTGTGCCGGTACCGTCGCATTGTTCAGCTTGTTGTAAGCGTGAACCAGACGCCACTTCCGGTTCGGTTTCCGAACGCAGAAGGTTGGCGTCGAGTGCGGGGACTTCGACTCCCGCACCATGCCCGACTTCGCCTTCTCGGCGAAGAAGGCATCTATGACCTCGCACTGCTCGTGAGGTAGAGGCCACTGCCTCGTGACACAGTACTTTGTGCCAGGCACGAGATCAATCTCGTGCCGAACTCCCCGATCCGGCGGGAGTTGGGATGGTGGGTGCTTCGACACCACATCCGAGTATTCTTTCACAAGAGGATACACTGGGTCCTCCGGGTTCTTGAGAATCTCAGAACCCAAGCGCGTAGCACGCTGCTTCGTGAACCCCTCCAGGACATCTTCGTCTATTACGGAGGAAGAGTTCAAATCTTCAGGAGAGATCTCCGGCTTCAGAGGCACCATCTCTGCAATCTCTCCGGCCTTCAACTCGGCCAGGAAGTCCTTCATGAATAGTTCCTCGAGGTTCGGCAACGCTGACACCTCAGGTAGCGCCTCCAGGCGAACGGTGTCTGCCTTCACTTGACGACCGGACACGCCGTTGATGATATTGATCTTCGACCGGCCGTGCCGGTGGATCTCAGACTCCGAGCGTGGTACTTGGTACTTGGTTATCCACACGGGAGGTGCTCAACGACACCTCCACCGTCGTATTGGTCATCTTGACCCCGCCTGGAACTTCGTTACCCACGCTAGAGACGCGCGCAGTGCTCTCATTTCCTTCTTGGTTTCATCGACCTTGCGTGGAACTATGTTAGCCACGCAGGAGACGCCTTCAGCGCTCTCCTCAGCAGCCTCTGTTGCTTGCGGAACTATGTTACCCGCCTGTGGTCCTATGTTACCCACTTGTGGACCTATATTACCCACACAGGAGACGCCTTCAGCGCTCTCCTCAGCAGCCTCTGCTGCTTGCGGACCTATGTTACCCGACTGGTCAGTGCCGTCCAGTACTGTGATAGTCGAAGCCCATATGGCGCGATGACTCTCAGCGTTGGGACTTGCCGTCGCAGCAATCCCACACGCTTGGCAATGAGCCTTGGTATCACGACCGGTTGCAAGGCTCATCGCAACACCTTCGTCGGAGTCGGTGACACCCAATACTTATTCAGACCTGTAAGCGCCTTGGCGACCATTTCTGGCGCCCCAGTCCCGGACAGAGGTGGGAACATTACTCACCAAAGCTCTGTCGGAGACTGCGGGCCGGCTAGCCCCAATGGCTTTGCCGCGCCAATCGATCCAGGGCTCGTGCTTTTCGAGCCACGGCATGCCCAGGATCAAGTCGTACTTGTCCATGTCTAGGACAAGGAACGACTCCGTGCTGTCAAAGTCTTCAAACTTTACAGCCAGGTCCATACGGACCCCAGGTACGTTAACCACCGTACCATCGGCCAGTCTCACCGAGACCTGCCCCCTGCCTTTGCTTTCTCGCAAAGCGTCGGCATACTTGTCGCTATTCCGTGCGAGCGTCTGGCGTCGAGCAAAGTTCGTCGACGCCGTAGCATGAATGAGGATTCTGAAGGGATCTCCATATCCCCGTACACTCGCGTGTACCACGAGCAGTCCGCCGCTGCTCTTTCTCGTCTCGAGAGCACTCAGGCTCTCAGGAGCTAAGCCTCCATGGCGTGCGCCGTCCGCACTCCTACCATGGGGACTTAGATCTTCCCCAGTAGGGCGCCCCGCCCCTACTGGTGACCCCAGTTCCCCTGGCTCTTGGGTCGCGGCTTCTGCCACGGGCCCCTCGAGCCCCTAGGTTTGGAAGGGAACTTCCTTTGCCCTCCCGCAGGGCAGGCACGTTGCATGTGCCCGAGCTTCCCACATCGGTAACAATGGATGGAGCTCTGTACGGCCGTACCCAGTTCCATGGGTACCGGCCCTGTGCTGGCTCCAGTTGCTGGAGCTCCTTGCACCGCGGCCGTTGACGCGCTGTGGCCTTGCCACACCGACGTAGGAGTACGAGCCTGTCCGTGGTTGTACCCCTCTTGGAGGGCGATCTGGATCGCCTCCTCCATAGTGTTCGCGTGCACGCGGAACAACTGTGTGCGGGATGGGCCCACCTTCAGGCCATCCAGGAACACCGTCACCTTGATGTGTTCAGGTAGGGGGTTCCCTACCAGAGATGCAGCGAGTACTCGCATCTCATGGTGTACTCATGCAGCTCACGCTTCCCTTGTTTACAGGCAAGGAAGCGCGAGCACTGGTGATACTCATAGTTCGCCGGGAGGAAGGCGGCTCTAAGCTGTTGACACAGCTAGCCCAGGTTGTGAAGCAACCCGGCGTTGTCGCTTCGCGCGTGTACGCCCAGGTCTTCGCCCGACCTCCCAGGTTGGATAGGGCGAAAGCGACCCGAAGTCGCTCGGTCCAGATGAGAGCCACGTCCATCGCGAGCTCTACTTCTCTGACCCAGAAGGGGAGGTTCTCTACCTCCTCCCTCATAGGGGTTAACCTTAAGCCTCAACGGCTTAGGTTGGGTCGGCTTTGTGGTGAAATGGATCTGAAAGATTTGACAGTGGAATATCCGGGAAAGATACGATTGGACGTGATTGGACCCAACGTGATGTGATTAGATTGAATGACGAGCTGATGTGGATGGATCTAGTCAGAGATCCAGTTGAATGACCAGATTGAAGGGGATCAGTGGCACCCTGGGTGGGACGTGATGGATGGATTGGCATACGATCTACATATATACCCAGATCCGAAGAGTTGGGATGATTATATGTGGATATGGGTGATGTGGGACTTGCGTGATTATAAGATGGGTGAGGCGATATGCCTATAAATGCTGTGGGAACCAGTAATCTAAATCTAGATGCGTGGATCTGGATCAAAGTCTATATCTGCGAAGTCCAGAACGGCTCGCATGCCAGGTTCCATTCAGGGAGCTCAGATCAATGCCTATGGACCCGGATCTGCAGGCAGATTCGAGTCATCCGGGACCCAGGGGTATTATACCAGGATCGGGTGATGATCCGAGGAATTACAGTATGGAGCGGGCTTGCGTATATTACGGTTATGCTTATCACAAGGTACAATGGATGGATCAAGCTTGGAAGTTCCAGATCACCTTGACCTGGTGGATTCGCGGTTGAACCACATATGATCTAACCTACCGGGGAGTGATCTCATATGTGGAACATGTGATCTGGATATTACAAGGCCCGATTACGATATTGGCAAGAGAAGAAGCCCAGATCACGATGTTACGACTAGTGATCTAATGTTTATGGTTCAGATCAGGCGTGATCTGCAAGGATGTCGACTGCTATGATGGTCAGGAACAAGAAGGGACAAGAATCAGGATAGCGTAATCAGTCGATGTGTCGTTCAGGATAGGATACAGGATGGGATAGGTCTTAACATTAAATCAGAACCGAATTTGCATTGTACGACACAAGTGCTTCGCTATGCGCCTGGAATCGGGAACTACATTGGCCCTACGGTATTAATAGCGATTTAGGTGTATAGATCTAGGGTGGTTGATAATATCTAGATAATATATTCGCTAGATCCAACCTCCTAGTATCTTACCCTAAGTGCAGATCCAAGATCCCGGTATTAATTGCTTAGCCGGTAGATCTTCGGTTTCTCAACTACCAAGATCAATCTATTGGAAGCGTCAAGCAACTAAAGGACCTCAAGGAAAGGGAAACCAACACTAAAGGAATTACTACAAGGCCAGATCCAGATCTAGGCCGCCGGATCCAAGCTTGATCTAATCGCTGGGACTCTGGATCTACTACAGGCGAGTGGTGTGAAGACCCCACGCTACACTACGACCCCAACGTCACGCCAAGACCTTCAAACAACGCAGATCGAACAACTTAGCAGTCACCAAGAGAGGAAGATCCAGCCCAACCGACGGGTACACAAGGTGAGCAAGTTCAGCAGATCACGGATCATCGAAGGACCCCTTCGTTAGTCGGTGTCCGGACATTGGTGGGAAGTCGGATCTAGCAACCTCGCAGATTTGCTGATTCCGCTACACCACAGCTTCATCTCAGCCATGGGGGCCTGCAGCCCCTGTACGTGAGCGATAAGCCCTCGCTCGTACGTGTCGAACGCCTCGATGCGTCCAACCTGCTCGGCCGGCGTAGCGGCCGCTAAGCTTCGGAGGGCATTTCCTCCAAAGATGCCCATCATCTTCCGGACCGACTCAAACTTAGCGTCGGTCAAATGAGGGAACTCCCCTCTATCCATCTTGGCTTACCTTCTAGGAGCCACAGAGGATTCAGGTAGTCAATCTACCCGAGTAGGCGTGGATTGACTACAAGTGCTACCAAGTGTGACGGGGCCACACGAGCACCTTGCTTAGAGGAAGCGTGCTATTAAGAGTACACAAACTCTAAGTGAACGGCGGTTCACTAGTCCGTGGTCTTAGGGGACTTAATAGCCAGTTTAGCGTAAGTTTTAGACTGATGTATTTATAATTAATCAGGTCCATTTGGCCTGTAATACAAACTCCTAATTAACTACACTTAGAGTTTGTATACTCTTAATAGCATGCTTCCTCTAAGCAAGGTGCTCGTGTGACCCCGTCACACTTGGTAGCACTTGTAGTCAATCCACGCCTACTCGGGTAGATTGACTACCTGAATCCTCTGTGGCTCCTAGAAGGTAAGCCAAGATGGATAGAGGGGAGTTCCCTCATCTGATCTATGCTAAGTTTGAGTCGGTCCGGAAGATGGTGAGCATCTTTGGAGGAGATGCCCTCTGAAGCTTGGCGGCTGTTACGCCGGACGATCTGGTCGAACGCATCGAGGGGTTTGACACGTACGAGAGAGGGCTTGTCGCTCACGTGCAGGGGCTGCAGGCTCCCGTGGCTGAGATGAAGCCAGCCCAACCTAAGCCGTTGAGGCTTAAGGTTAACCCTTATGAGGGAAAGGAGGGAGAGAACCTCCACTTCTGGGTCAGAGAAGTAGAGCTCGCGATGGACGCGGCTCTCATCTGGACCGAGCGACTTCAGGTCGCTTTTGCCCTGTCCAACCTGGGAAGTCGGGCGAAGACCTGGGCGTACACGCGCGAAGCGACAACGCCGGGTTGCTTCACAACCTGGGCTCAGCTGTGTCAACAGCTTAGAGCCGCCTTCCTCCCGGCGAACTATGAGTATCACCAGTGCTCGCGCTTCCTTGCCTGTAAACAAGGGAAGCGTGAGCTGCATGAGTACACCATGAGATGCGAGTACTCGCTGCATCTCTGGTAGGGAACCCCCTACCTGAACACATCAAGGTGACGGTGTTCCTGGATGGCCTGAAGGTGGGCCCATCCCGCACACAGTTGTTCCGCGTGCACGCGAACACTATGGAGGAGGCGATCCAGATCGCCCTCCAAGAGGGGTACAACCACGGACAGGCTCGTACTCCTACGTCGGTGTGGCAAGGCCACAGCGCGTCAACGGCCGCGGTGCAAGGAGCTCCAGCAACTGGAGCCAGCACAGGGCCGGTACCCATGGAACTGGGTACGGCCGTACAGAGCTCCATCCATTGTTACCGATGTGGGAAGCTCGGGCACATGCAACGTGCCTGCCCTGCGGGAGGGCAAAGGAAGTTCCCTTCCAAACCTAGGGGCTCGAGGGGCCCGTGGCAGAAGCCGCGACCCAAGAGCCAGGGGAACTGGGGTCACCAGTAGGGGCGGGGCGCCCTACTGGGGAAGATCTAAGTCCCCATGGTAGGAGTGCGGACGGCGCACGCCATGGAGGCTTAGCTCCTGAGAGCCTGGGTGCTCTCGAGACGAGAAAGAGCAGCGGCGGACTGCTCGTGGTACACGCGAGTGTACGGGGATATGGAGATCCCTTCAGAATCCTCATTCATGCTACGGCGTCGACGAACTTTGCTCGACGCCAGACGCTCGCACGGAATAGCGACAAGTATGCCGACGCTTTGCGAGAAAGCAAAGGCAGGGGGCAGGTCTCGGTGAGACTGGCCGATGGTACGGTGGTTAACGTACCTGGGGTCCGTATGGACCTGGCTGTAAAGTTTGAAGACTTTGACAGCACGGAGTCGTTCCTTGTCCTAGACATGGACAAGTACGACTTGATCCTGGGCATGCCGTGGCTCGAAAAGCACGAGCCCTGGATCGATTGGCGCGGCAAAGCCATTGGGGCTAGCCGGCCCGCAGTCTCCGACAGAGCTTTGGTGAGTAATGTTCCCACCTCTGTCCGGGACTGGGGCGCCAGAAATGGTCGCCAAGGCGCTTACAGGTCTGAATAAGTATTGGGTGTCACCGACTCCGACGAAGGTGTTGCGATGAGCCTTGCAACCGGTCGTGATACCAAGGCTCATTGCCAAGCGTGTGGGATTGCTGCGACGGCAAGTCCCAACGCTGAGAGTCATCGCGCCATATGGGCTTCGACTATCACAGTACTGGACGGCACTGACCAGTCGGGTAACATAGGTCCGCAAGCAGCAGAGGCTGCTGAGGAGAGCGCTGAAGGCGTCTCCTGTGTGGGTAATATAGGTCCACAAGTGGGTAACATAGGACCACAGGCGGGTAACATAGTTCCGCAAGCAACAGAGGCTGCTGAGGAGAGCGCTGAAGGCGTCTCCTGCGTGGCTAACATAGTTCCACGCAAGGTCGATGAAACCAAGAAGGAAATGAGAGCACTGCGCGCGTCTCTAGCGTGGGTAACGAAGTTCCAGGCGGGGTCAAGATGACCAATACGACGGTGGAGGTGTCGTTGAGCACCTCCCGTGTGGATAACCAAGTACCAAGTACCACGCTCGGAGTCTGAGATCCACCGGCACGGCCGGTCGAAGATCAATATCATCAACGGCGTGTCCGGTCGTCAAGTGAAGGCAGACACCGTTCGCCTGGAGGCGCTACCTGAGGTGTCAGCGTTGCCGAACCTCGAGGAACTATTCATGAAGGACTTCCTGGCCGAGTTGAAGGCCGGAGAGATTGCAGAGATGGTGCCTCTGAAGCCGGAGATCTCTCCTGAAGATTTGAACTCTTCCTCCGTAATAGACGAAGATGTCCTGGAGGGGTTCACGAAGCAGCGTGCTACGCGCTTGGGTTCTGAGATTCTCAAGAACCCGGAGGACCCAGTGTATCCTCTTGTGAAAGAATACTCGGATGTGGTGTCGAAGCACCCACCATCCCAACTCCCGCCGGATCGGGGAGTTCGGCACGAGATTGATCTCGTGCCTGGCACAAAGTACTGTGTCACGAGGCAGTGGCCTCTACCTCACGAGCAGTGCGAGGTCATAGATGCCTTCTTCGCCGAGAAGGCGAAGTCGGGCATGGTGCGGGAGTCGAAGTCCCCGCACTCGACGCCAACCTTCTGCGTTCGGAAACCGAACCGGAAGTGGCGTCTGGTTCACGCTTACAACAAGCTGAACAATGCGACGGTACCGGCACAGACGCCGATCCCTCGCAAGGATATGTTGCTAAACAACATGTCAGGCTGTACGCTGTACAGTGCCCTGGATCTGGTAGATGGCTACTACCAGATCCTGATGCGGGAGAGTGACATTCCTCTCACCGCAGTGAGCACCCCGAGCGGGGTGCGTTGGGAGTTGCTAGTGATGCCATAAGGGCTATCGAATGCCCCAGCGACGTTCAATCGCTTGGTCACACAATTGTTTAGACCATTGCGTACGTTCGCTCAGACGTACTTCGACTATATATTCGTCCATAGCCGTGCCGAAGGTGGCCAGACGGCTATGGAGGTGCATCTGAAGCACCTCCGTCGAGTGTTTGAGATCATGAGAGCTAACAAGCTCTATGCCAACATCGACAAGTGCGTCTTTGCAGCTGAGGAGGTAAAAGGCATCGGCTGCTTTGTCAGCAGGGTCGGCGTACGCGCCGATCCAGGGAAGGTCAAGGCCATAGCGGCTTTACCGACCCCGAGGTCACAGAAAGACCTCCGGAAGTGGTTGGGCTTAGCCAACTATCTTCATAAGTACAGCGCAGGGTACGCTGAACTTGCTCGACCCTTGTCGGATCTCTTAAAGAAAGATGCCGACTAGGTCTGGGAGCAACAGCACCAGGATGCTTTTGACAGCATCAAGGTGAGCTTACAGCAAGCGCCAGTCTGGCCTTTCCGGACGAAAATAAGTCTTTCAGCGTCGTCTGTGACGCATCTGATTATGCAATAGGCTGCGCGCTATTGCAGAACGACGATGAAGGACGCGAACGCGTCATTTCCTTCCAGTCCAGGCAGCTGAAGGCTGCCGAGCGGAACTATCCCGTTCATGACAAGGGGCTACTTGCAATGAAGTACGCTCTTGTCAAGTTTAGAGTTCATATCTTGGGCTCAAGGCCCTTTATGATCTTCACGGATCGCGCGTCCTTGCGGACTGCCACCAACTCGCCGCATCTATCGCAACGGATGGCGAGGTGGCTGTCATTCTTCGCGGAATACAACTTCCGCGTTGAATACAAGCCGGGCAAGCTGAATGTGCTTGCCGATACATTGTCGCGGCGGCCCGGCTATGAGCTAGCTAATGTCAGTCGGGTCACGACAGATCTATACGATCGGATACGCTTGGCGTATCAGGAGGACGAGAACTACACACCACTGGTGCAGTTCTTGTCCGATGGCAAGGACGCCAAAGTCGACAGGCTTTCGCCTCGACAGCGGGCGCAGCTCCATCGTTATGAGCTGGCCGATGGGTTACTCCATTACAGAGTAGACCCTAGAGATCCTCCTCGGGTTGTCGTTCCAAACGACGAGGATCTGAAGTATGACATACTTCTAGAGGCGCATGATGCGCCGGTAAGTGGCCATCTTGGCCGAGAGAAGACCTACCAAGCGGTCTCTCAGCCATTTTGGTGGTCCCGCATGTATAAATGGGTGGTACACTATGTCAAGTCATGTGAAACATATCAGAGGGTGAAGCCTTCGGGCCACGCCTCGGCTCCACTGCAGAGCCTACCTGTGCCAGCGGATTGCTGGAAGTCAACGAGTTTCGACTTCGTCTTCGGCCTACCGACCGATGACAAGGGCAACACCGGCATATTGGTGTTTGTCTGCCGCTTGAGCAAGATGGTGCATCTTGCTCCGGTACGTGACAACGTCACAGGGAAACAGGCTGCACAGTTGTTCCTAGATAGCGTGTTTTGCTATCATGGTCTGCCAGAGACCATAATCTCGGATAGAGACCCGCGCTTCACAGGGGCGTTATGGGACACCCTGTTCCAGCTACTGGGAACTAAGTTGACGATGTCAACTGCGGACCATCCGCAGACGGATGGTCAGATGGAGCGCGTCAACCGCGTGCTCGAAGATACTCTTCGCAGTATCTGTGCTGAGGCACCTCGGTCCTGGTCGGACCAGCTGCCTATGGTTGAGTTTGCACTCAACAATGCGGTACACGTATCAACGGGGTTTACACCGTTCTTCCTGAGTGGGCTACGACACCCCCAGATGCTGCTAACCTTGCGGGGAGGCACCGATGCTTCCATCGTAAGTGGGGAGAGGCTCGGAAAGCCTTTTCCTCCCTGGTCTCAGAAATAGAGCCCGAGTCTTTACAAAGACAATTGTCGTCGCTCATAGACAACAACAGGCTGACGTTGATCAGCCGGGTTAGAGACGTTATGGCGTCAGCCCAGGACAAACAGCAGAAGGAGTACTCTGACAGAAAAGGAAGAGGAAACTTAAATGTTTTTAAAACGAGTGAATTAGTACTGTTAGACACTATGAGCCTATCGCTAAATGTGGTTAGCGCTGTAGAGAGTAACAAGTTGAAGCACGCTTCATCGGACCCTTCGCGGTCCTGACCAAACATGGCGCTGCGTACATCGTTGACCGTCCGAAGTCAATGGCGACGCACCCGACGTTCTACGTGGGGCGTCTTAAGCGGTGTCACGATCCGCTGGGTCCTTCTCTTCGGACGGAGGAAGGCCAAGGTGAGAGCTCACCTTCTCAAAACGAGGCTGAGTCCTCTGGACAACCGGAGTTGCCGATGGCGAAGCCTGTGAATGAAACACAGGCTGGTACCCACGCGGGTCATACGAAGGGTGTGACGGTACCGAATGGTAAGAGCTCGCGTTAGAGCCATACCCGTAAGCTGAGTGGTGCGAGTACACCTGCGGCTCATAAGAGGGTATCCGACCATGCGCCTCATGCCATAGAGCGTCTAAGCATCGACGAAGTTCCTTTAGGGCGGAAGCCGGAACTCTGCGGTCAACACGCCCATGGAGCTCTCGAGATTCACGGCCAAGAGCACCCACATCTTGACGAAGGACCTCAAGGGCCCCCGGCTTGCCAGGCTGAGCGGCAGCCTGACCACCAGGTCCAAACCCAAGGGCTATCTCGATTGCGTACACGCGATCCCGAACCTGACGACCTCGTCGCTTAACAGGGATCCCACAGAGTCCCGACCCGAAGTTGAGGGTCCAGAAGGGTAAGGCTGAGAAGGAGCCTTGTACTCAAACGCATTCGAGAGCTCCTCCTACCCTCCTTGATCGAAACGGCGAGCTGCACTTCCATGTGCAGCGGGTCGTCCGAGAGCGGTGGCGCTCTGGGAAGCGCCAGCTGCTAGTGAAGTGGCGAGGTAATCCCTCGTCTCAGAACTCGTGGGAGCCGGAAGACCGGCTCCGGGTTGACTGCCCGAAGGTTGTTGAGATGTGGGATCAACAACAGTCGGGGAGTAAGTAGTCCGCGGTTTCTTAGCCGCCTTACGGTGTACGGTTCCCGGATTGACGGGACCGTACCCGCGCTCGTCTTGAGCGCCGGGCTTAGACTGCTGTCTAATCCCTCCATAACGAAGTGGAGCTGCCACTTAGCGATTAAGTGGGCAAACTCGATGCGGAGATCGCGCTGGCCCAAGACATAGGACAGCAGATGATCTTTTTCCGAGTTCTTTCAATTCCTGAACTGTGCAGTTCTTTAGAAAAACCCATCACCAGAACAGGACTTCTGCCTGAGACTGGGTCGCTGTGTTCTCAGGCTGTACCCAAGGGTAACCCCATACGGGGAAGAGCCCACCACGGTCTTCCAGTTTCTTCCAGAGACTCGTAAATTCCTTTAATGGAATTCGGTGTGGTAGAAGCAGCACACACCTAGCGGTCTCGATATCACTGGCAAAGAGCGGTTCGTCTTGAACCAAGGCACGCTCATAGGCGCCGCGTGATGTGCACCCATGGTTGAGACCACGAGGGGCACTGATGTGCTCCAAGAACATGGGAGACCCAGACCCCGCATCCGGTGGATAGTATCCTCGAGGATATACCGGAGAAGAACAAGCAAAGGAAAATACCTCAGTAGCGCCTTGCTGTTGATCAGCTTGATAGCGCTCCTGTTGTTCGTCGAGATCGTTCGAGACCTCTTAAGGCTCGGTGACCGCCCCCTCTTCTTCGGCCTCATCAGACTTAGAGTCGAACAGGGAACGGTATCCCATTGTGGTGGGAGGTTCTGGAGTAGGAGAGCCAGGGGCCTGTGCGCTTCTCAGCAGCAGCATCACCCTCGTCGGCCCCTTTTGAGGAGCAGCTTGGGCTCGAGCCTTATCTTCTTCGTCTAAGATAATGTCCTTGACAGACGAGGTCGTCGAAGCCGCCTTAGCCTCTGATGATTCAGAAACGTCAACAGAACGGTCCTGCGAAGAAGCATTCTGTGCAGGGGTAGGATCCTTGGTGGATCCGGTAGTGTCCCCATCGGACTCTGACCCCGTGATCAGTGGGATGTCAAAGGCTGGGGACTCTGCCCCAGGACTGTGGTCCCGATAGGCGAGCCGAGGGTTCGGCCTATCGTCGGGCGACAAGGAGCGTGAGCAACTGCGTCGCGGGCTTCCTCCTCGCTTGGCAGCAGCAGTGGTAGGTATGCTGGCTGACTGGTAAGCCGCCTTGTGGGCTTCCGTGCTCGGAGCGGCCTTGTCTTTCGTCTTGGCCTTAGCAGTCTTCGACATCGCGGTTTTATACTTAGAAGGCGCTGAAGCGCCGTGGGAGCTACCATTCCGTGGCATGCTTAAGGAGGTTGACGTGGTAACCTCGTGTTTCTTGAATGCGTCAAGCGGGTGGATATATATAGAGAAGTAAAGTTTGAGTTTTGCTTAACAATACACCAGGCAGAATAGCTTTCAGCGATTTCAACACTGATCACGGGGTCAGAGTCCGATGGGGACACTACCGGATCCACCAAGGATCCTACTCCTGCACAGAATGCTTCTTCGCAGGACCGTCCTGTTGACGTTTCTGAATCATCAGAGGCTAAGGCGGCTTCGACGACCTCGCCTGTCAAGAACATTATCTTAGACGAAGAAGATAAGGCTCGAGCCCAAGCTGCGAAAGCAGCTCCTCAAAAGCGGGCCGACGAGGGTGATGCTGCTGCTGAGAAGCGCACAGGCCCCTGGCTCTCCTACTCCAGAACCTCCCACCACAATGGGATACCGTTCCCTGTTCGACTCTAAGTCTGATGAGGCCGAAGAAGAGGGGGCGGTCACCGAGCCTTAAGAGGTCTCGAACGATCTCGACGAACAACAGGAGCGCTATCAAGCTGATCAACAGCAAGGCGCTACTGAGGTATTTTCCTTTGCTTGTTCTTCTCCGGTATATCCTCGAGGATACTATCCACCGGATGCGGGGTCTGGGTCTCCCATGTTCTTGGAGCACATCAGTGCCCCTCGTGGTCTCAACCATGGGTGCACATCACGCGGCGCCTATGAGCGTGCCTTGGTTCAAGACGAACCGCTCTTTGCCAGTGATATCGAGACCGCTAGGTGTGTGCTGCTTCTACCACACCGAATTCCATTAAAGGAATTTACGAGTCTCTGGAAGAAACTGGAAGACCGTGGTGGGCTCTTCCCCGTATGGGGTTACCCTTGGGTACAGCCTGAGAACACAGCGACCCAGTCTCAGGCAGAAGTCCTGTTCTGGTGATGGGTTTTTCTAAAGAACTGCACAGTTCAGGAATTGAAAGAACTCGGAAAAAGATCATCTGCTGTCCTATGTCTTGGGCCAGCGCGATCTCCGCATCGAGTTTGCCCACTTAATCGCTAAGTGGCAGCTCCACTTCGTTATGGAGGGATTAGACAGCAGTCTAAGCCCGGCGCTCAAGACGAGCGCGGGTACGGTCCCGTCAATCCGGGAACCGTACACCGTAAGGCGGCTAAGAAACCGCGGACTACTTACTCCCCGACTGTTGTTGATCCCACATCTCAACAACCTTCGGGCAGTCAACCCGGAGCCGGTCTTCCGGCTCCCACGAGTTCTGAGACGAGGGATTACCTCGCCACTTCACTAGCAGCTGGCGCTTCCCAGAGCGCCACCGCTCTCGGACGACCCGCTGCACATGGAAGTGCAGCTCGCCGTTTCGATCAAGGAGGGTAGGAGGAGCTCTCGAATGCGTTTGAGTACAAGGCTCCTTCTCAGCCTTACCCTTCTGGACCCTCAACTTCGGGTCGGGACTCTGTGGGATCCCTGTTAAGCGACGAGGTCGTCAGGTTCGGGATCGCGTGTACGCAATCGAGATAGCCCTTGGGTTTGGACCTGGTGGTCAGGCTGCCGCTCAGCCTGGCAAGCCGGGGGCCCTTGAGGTCCTTCGTCAAGATGTGGGTGCTCTTGGCCGTGAATCTCGAGAGCTCCATGGGCGTGTTGACCGCAGAGTTCCGGCTTCCGCCCTAAAGGAACTTCGTCGATGCTTAGACGCTCTATGGCATGAGGCGCATGGTCGGATACCCTCTTATGAGCCGCAGGTGTACTCGCACCACTCAGCTTACGGGTATGGCTCTAACGCGAGCTCTTACCATTCGGTACCGTCACACCCTTCGTATGACCCGCGTGGGTACCAGCCTGTGTTTCATTCACAGGCTTCGCCATCGGCAACTCCGGTTGTCCAGAGGACTCAGCCTCGTTTTGAGAAGGTGAGCTCTCACCTTGGCCTTCCTCCGTCCGAAGAGAAGGACCCAGCGGATCGTGACACCGCTTAAGACGCCCCACGTAGAACGTCGGGTGCGTCGCCATTGACTTCGGACGGTCAACGATGTACGCAGCGCCATGTTTGGTCAGGACCGCGAAGGGTCCGATGAAGCGTGCTTCAACTTGTTACTCTCTACAGCGCTAACCACATTTAGCGATAGGCTCATAGTGTCTAACAGTACTAATTCACTCGTTTTAAAAACATTTAAGTTTCCTCTTCCTTTTCTGTCAGAGTACTCCTTCTGCTGTTTGTCCTGGGCTGACGCCATAACGTCTCTAACCCGGCTGATCAACGTCAGCCTGTTGTTGTCTATGAGCGACGACAATTGTCTTTGTAAAGACTCGGGCTCTATTTCTGAGACCAGGGAGGAAAAGGCTTTCCGAGCCTCTCCCCACTTACGATGGAAGCATCGGTGCCTCCCCGCAAGGTTAGCAGCATCTGGGGGTGTCGTAGCCCACTCAGGAAGAACGGTGTAAACCCCGTTGATACGTGTACCGCATTGTTGAGTGCAAACTCAACCATAGGCAGCTGGTCCGACCAGGACCGAGGTGCCTCAGCACAGATACTGCGAAGAGTATCTTCGAGCACGCGGTTGACGCGCTCCATCTGACCATCCGTCTGCGGATGGTCCGCAGTTGACATCGTCAACTTAGTTCCCAGTAGCTGGAACAGGGTGTCCCATAACGCCCCTGTGAAGCGCGGGTCTCTATCCGAGATTATGGTCTCTGGCAGACCATGATAGCAAAACACGCTATCTAGGAACAACTGTGCAGCCTGTTTCCCTGTGACGTTGTCACGTACCGGAGCAAGATGCACCATCTTGCTCAAGCGGCAGACAAACACCAATATGCCGGTGTTGCCCTTGTCATCGGTCGGTAGGCCGAAGACGAAGTCGAAACTCGTTGACTTCCAGCAATCCGCTGGCACAGGTAGGCTCTGCAGTGGAGCCGAGGCGTGGCCCGAAGGCTTCACCCTCTGATATGTTTCACATGACTTGACATAGTGTACCACCCATTTATACATGCGGGACCACCAAAATGGCTGAGAGACCGCTTGGTAGGTCTTCTCTCGGCCAAGATGGCCACTTACCGGCGCATCATGCGCCTCTAGAAGTATGTCATACTTCAGATCCTCGTCGTTTGGAACGACAACCCGAGGAGGATCTCTAGGGTCTACTCTGTAATGGAGTAACCCATCGGCCAGCTCATAACGATGGAGCTGCGCCCGCTGTCGAGGCGAAAGCCTGTCGACTTTGGCGTCCTTGCCATCGGACAAGAACTGCACCAGTGGTGTGTAGTTCTTGTCCTCCTGATACGCCAAGCGTATCCGATCGTATAGATCTGTCGTGACCCGACTGACATTAGCTAGCTCATAGCCGGGCCGCCGCGACAATGTATCGGCAAGCACATTCAGCTTGCCCGGCTTGTATTCAACGCGGAAGTTGTATTCCGCGAAGAATGACAGCCACCTCGCCATCCGTTGCGATAGATGCGGCGAGTTGGTGGCAGTCCGCAAGGACGCGCGATCCGTGAAGATCATAAAGGGCCTTGAGCCCAAGATATGAACTCTAAACTTGACAAGAGCGTACTTCATTGCAAGTAGCTCCTTGTCATGAAAGGGGTAGTTCCGCTCGGCAGCCTTCAGCTGCCTGGACTGGAAGGAAATGACGCGTTCGCGTCCTTCATCGTCCTTCTGCAATAGCGCGCAGCCTATTGCATAATCAGATGCGTCACAGACGACGCTGAAAGACTTATTTTCGTCCGGAAAGGCCAGACTGGCGCTTGCTGTAAGCTCACCTTGATGCTGTCAAAAGCATCCTGGTGCTGTTGCTCCCAGACCTAGTCGGCATCTTTCTTTAAGAGATCCGACAAGGGTCGAGCAAGTTCAGCGTACCCTGCGCTGTACTTATGAAGATAGTTGGCTAAGCCCAACCACTTCCGGAGGTCTTTCTGTGACCTCGGGGTCGGTAAAGCCGCTATGGCCTTGACCTTCCCTGGATCGGCGCGTACGCCGACCCTGCTGACAAAGCAGCCGATGCCTTTTACCTCCTCAGCTGCAAAGACGCACTTGTCGATGTTGGCATATAGCTTGTTAGCTCTCATGATCTCAAACACTCGACGGAGGTGCTTCAGATGCACCTCCATAGCCGTCTGGCCACCTTCGGCACGGCTATGGACGAATATATAGTCGAAGTACGTCTGAGCGAACGTACGCAATGGTCTAAACAATTGTGTGACCAAGCGATTGAACGTCGCTGGGGCATTCGATAGCCCTTATGGCATCACTAGCAACTCCCAACGCACCCCGCTCGGGGTGCTCACTGCGGTGAGAGGAATGTCACTCTCCCGCATCAGGATCTGGTAGTAGCCATCTACCAGATCCAGGGCACTGTACAGCGTACAGCCCGACATGTTGTTTAGCAACATATCCTTGCGAGGGATCGGCGTCTGTGTCGGTACCGTCGCATCGTTAAGCCTGTTATAAGCATGAACCAGACGTCACTTCCCGTTCGGTTTACGAATGCAGAAAGTTGGCGTCGAGTGCGGGGACTTCGACTCCCGCACCATGCCCGACTTCGCCTTCTCGGCGAAGAAGGCATCTATGACCTCGCACTGCTCGCGAGGTAGAGGCCACTGCCTCGTGACACAGTACTTTGTGCCAGGCACGAGATCAATCTCGTGCCGAACTCCCCGATCCGGCGGGAGTTGGGATGGTGGGTGCTTCGACACCACATCCGAGTATTCTTTCACAAGAGGATACACTGGGTCCTCCGGGTTCTTGAGAATCTCAGAACCCAAGCGCGTAGCACGCTGCTTCGTGAACCCCTCCAGGACATCTTCGTCTATTACGGAGGAAGAGTTCAAATCTTCAGGAGAGATCTCCGGCTTCAGAGGCACCATCTCTGCAATCTCTCCGGCCTTCAACTCGGCCAGGAAGTCCTTCATGAATAGTTCCTCGAGGTTCGGCAACGCTGACACCTCAGGTAGCGCCTCCAGGCGAACGGTGTCTGCCTTCACTTGACGACCGGACACGCCGTTGATGATATTGATCTTCGACCGGCCGTGCCGGTGGATCTCAGACTCCGAGCGTGGTACTTGGTACTTGGTTATCCACACGGGAGGTGCTCAACGACACCTCCACCGTCGTATTGGTCATCTTGACCCCGCCTGGAACTTCGTTACCCACGCTAGAGACGCGCGCAGTGCTCTCGTTTCCTTCTTGGTTTCATCGACCTTGCGTGGAACTATGTTAGCCACGCAGGAGACGCCTTCAGCGCTCTCCTCAGCAGCCTCTGTTGCTTGCGGAACTATGTTACCCGCCTGTGGTCCTATGTTACCCACTTGTGGACCTATACTACCCACACAGGAGATGCCTTCAGCGCTCTCCTCAGCAGCCTCTGTTGCTTGCGGACCTATGTTACCCGACTGGTCAGTGCCGTCCAGTACTGTGATAGTCGAAGCCCATATGGCGCGATGACTCTCAGCGTTGGGACTTGCCGTCGCAGCAATCCCACACGCTTGGCAATGAGCCTTGGTATCACGACCGGTTGCAAGGCTCATCGCAACACCTTCGTCGGAGTCGGTGACACCCAATACTTATTCAGACCTGTAAGCGCCTTGGCGACCATTTCTGGCGCCCCAGTCCCGGACAGAGGTGGGAACATTACTCACCAAAGCTCTGTCGGAGACTGCGGGCCGGCTAGCCCCAATGGCTTTGCCGCGCCAATCGATCCAGGGCTCGTGCTTTTCGAGCCACGGCATGCCCAGGATCAAGTCGTACTTGTCCATGTCTAGGACAAGGAACGACTCCGTGCTGTCAAAGTCTTCAAACTTTACAGCCAGGTCCATACGGACCCCAGGTACGTTAACCACCGTACCATCGGCCAGTCTCACCGAGACCTGCCCCCTGCCTTTGCTTTCTCGCAAAGCGTCGGCATACTTGTCGCTATTCCGTGCGAGCGTCTGGCGTCGAGCAAAGTTCGTCGACGCCGTAGCATGAATGAGGATTCTGAAGGGATCTCCATATCCCCGTACACTCGCGTGTACCACGAGCAGTCCGCCGCTGCTCTTTCTCGTCTCAAGAGCACTCAGGCTCTCAGGAGCTAAGCCTCCATGGCGTGCGCCGTCCGCACTCCTACCATGGGGACTTAGATCTTCCCCAGTAGGGCGCCCCGCCCCTACTGGTGACCCCAGTTCCCCTGGCTCTTGGGTCGCGGCTTCTGCCACGGGCCCCTCGAGCCCCTAGGTTTGGAAGGGAACTTCCTTTGCCCTCCCGCAGGGCAGGCACGTTGCATGTGCCCGAGCTTCCCACATCGGTAACAACGGATGGAGCTCTGTACGGCCGTACCCAGTTCCATGGGTACCGGCCCTGTGCTGGCTCCAGTTGCCGGAGCTCCTTGCACCGCGGCCGTTGACGCACTGTGGCCTTGCCACACCGACGTAGGAGTGCGAGCCTGTCCGTGGTTGTACCCCTCTTGGAGGGCGATCTGGATCGCCTCCTCCATAGTGTTCGCGTGCACGCGGAACAACTGTGTGCGGGATGGGCCCACCTTCAGACCATCCAGGAACACCGTCACCTTGATGTGTTCAGGTAGGGGGTTCCCTACCAGAGATGCAGCGAGTACTCGCATCTCATGGTGTACTCATGCAGCTCACGCTTCCCTTGTTTACAGGCAAGGAAGCGCGAGCGCTGGCGATACTCATAGTTCGCCGGGAGGAAGGCGGCTCTAAGCTGTTGACACAGCTGAGCCCAGGTTGTGAAGCAACCCGGCGTTGTCGCTTCGCGCGTGTACGCCCAGGTCTTCGCCTGACCTCCCAGGTTGGACAGGGCAAAAGCGACCTGAAGTCGCTCGGTCCAGATGAGAGCCGCGTCCATCGCGAGCTCTACTTCTCTGACCCAGAAGTGGGGGTTCTCTCCCTCCTTCCCCTCATAAGGGTTAACCTTAAGCCTCAACGGCTTAGGTTGGGCTGGCTTCATCTCAGCCACGGGAGCCTGCAGCCCCTGCACGTGAGCGACAAGCCCTCTCTCGTACGTGTCAAACCCCTCGATGCGTTCGACCTGCTCGGCCAGCGTAGCAGCCGCCAAGCTTCAGAGGGCATCTCCTCCAAAGATGCTCACCATCTTCCGGACCGACTCAAACTTAGCATAGATCAGATGAGGGAACTCCCCTCTATCCATCTTGGCTTACCTTCTAGGAGCCACAGAGGATTCAGGTAGTCAATCTACCCGCGTAGGCGTGGATTGACTACAAGTGCTACCAAGTGTGACGGGGTCACACGAGCACCTTGCTTGAGGAAGCGTGCTATTAAGAGTATACAAACTCGAAGTGAACGGCGGTTTACTAGTCCCTGGTCTTAGGGGACCCAATAGCCAGTAAAGAGTAGATTCCAGACTGTTTATATTTTTGGTAATACAAATTTCTAATTAACTATAATTGTTCCTACATATGCATATAAAAGTAGGGTAATTACTATTGGTTGGCCCTCAGCCACCAGACCTACGTGGCAGTAGTGTGGTCCACACCACCCACGAGTGAGTATCTAAAACGAATACTCACAGAAGTATATCTACTTCTAGAGGCGGTACCCTTTCTAGGATGCCCCTCATGTAACCCGTTACAGAACCATCTTGGTAGATACATTTTGGACGCCTTGAAATGGAGCCCATGTGTGATGCTAAACACAGTAACGCCCAAAAACGCAAAACGACCATCCATCATAAAACTATCATCCAGCATGAAACTTTTTTGTCACCGCGCATCACTGTATTTTCACAACCGGTACGGATACTGGTGACTCCGAGCCATTTCCCTACCAGAACTGATATCGACTTTCGCTCGAGCGCGTACCGCTACCGGTACGAATACCAGTGGCTCCAGCCATTTCCGTTTAAAACTGCGAAAATACCGATGCAAAACCAGTTTTGCGTTATTGCGCATCACGGTACTGGTGGTCCCCTTGAAAGCAGATATTTATTTTGAAAGGCTTTAAGTATCATTCGCAATTGTGCGATCGTCGACATGGAGAGCAAGCCCGAAACGTCGGTTGAGGTTCCAGCACCTCGTTCCTTCCCCTACTTCTCTCTGCTCGTTGTGGGGTTGGTGGCTGTGGTGGCAGCAGCGTTGGCGCTTGTGGACCCTTCAGGCCTGCAACAGCTGGTGTCCACCTACACATGCGTCTCGCTCAGTGAGACCTTTTCTCAGGGTGTGGATTGTGGTGAAGCCGAGCAATATTTGACCAATGAGTTGCCCGTAAAAGGGTTCCATATTTTGTGTATCAAGAAGCAAAAGAATGGGTAAGTTGGCTTTCATGTTGACTTAGCTATTTTTGGTGCTAAGTTGTCATGTGGACACTTTTAGATTGGACATTACTGCGTTCAAGGACGGAAATGCGCCGTTAATGACGATTCAAAGTGAAATGGAGTTTAAACACTTAAAGAAACAATTGGAGAATACTAAATACTATTGGTTGGCCCGACCTACATGGCAGTGGTGTGGTCCACACCACCCACAACTGAGTATTCACAGTCATTTTTCTAAATAGGGTCCTTCGAAATGGTTTCTAGAATCAGCTATTGGACCATACAACACAAGTTGGCATAAACATCAGTGTGTGCAAGCAGTGACTAAACAGTTTCCCTCACACACACTCTACACTGTGCTGAAAAATGTTGAGGCGGGCGTGTCGTGGAAGTAATCAGATGAAGCGTACCATAATCGCACGTGTCAACTTGAAAATGCAGGGCACTTTATTTCCAATTTGGAAAATGGGACGATAGCGTGCATTCGGTCCACACAGAAAGGTGAAGCAGTACAAGAGCCATTTGGTCAATTGTGGTTTAGTTGAGCAGCTTAAATGCCTTCGTGCTAACTTGATGGAGTCGGTGGTGCTTTAGACAGGAGTTCTGATGAGACAGCAGTTCTGATGAGGAAGATAACCGTACATAATGCCATTTTAATAAACTCATTACACCAAAAATATCGAGCTTGGACACGTAACAAGTTACAGCAGCATGCGGACACAGGCTCATTCCAGTCGTTCAATGTGTAATTTAAACTTAAGTATAGTAGTACTGTAGTAATTCTAATGTTATTCATCACGCCACTATCCCTATGCCCGTACCATCATCATCTGTTCGTCATCAGGGTTATTTGAACGCAATGGCTGTAAACTGGAATTCTGTGAGAGACCGAACGCAGTAGTCTTATTCGTCACTCTTGCAATCGCATCAATGGTGACAATCGATCAACTACTTTACGAGGACAATGAATATTTCAACGGTGCCGCGGCTGATAACTCTGTCAATGTTAAACAATTCCCTGACAGGAACGAATCGATAAACGCGATGTCCACTACACATCGTGCACAATACCGGAAGTGCAATCGCGATGTCATACTCCAGAAGGCCCGACAACGAAACACTTCGTACCGCAAACGACGCAAAAATGAGTTGACAGCATTACGAGAACAAGAAGCAAAGTTACGACAGTTGCTTGCAAAACTAAGTCAACACATGAATCAGGAGAAAACTCCAGACGGGCCGAAAGATGTCGTCGCTGTTGCAGCATGGAAAGCGGTTGCTTTGCGGCAACACGAGAGACGACTTGAGTCTTTCACTTTGCAAAACCTTCTCCAAGCAGCGGTAAACTCTCAAGCCGTGATAATTCAAGATCTTCAGAATGCCATGAAGAAACGACTTCAAGAAGAGTCAAGACCTACTACAGTTCAGAACGTGTGGTTGAGTAAATCGGCGCTCGACATGAAAGATGCGATGTTTTATAAGGCTTATTTTGATAGTTTGTCTGTTCTGTACGGAAAGGTGGACGGAATTTTGGATGAAGTGGGGCTCAATGCAACTCAAGGAAAAGTATTTGCAGGAGAGCCGACGAGGAAATTGGATGGAGAAACTGAGTATTTCCAAAAAAGTTGGGTAGGAACAGTTCCTTTTACATATGAACGGACATGTAATGCAGTTTGGGCTCTAGCTGCCGTACCACATCGCCAAGAACAGCGCTCTGAATACGAACAGCTACGAGGATCAGATGACTCAATCGGAGTAAAATATTGTGTGTCAACCATCCATAACAACACGACAATTAATATGCGTACTTATCAAGTTGCGCGGCGATATGCTGAGGAATTGCGAACGGTTGTGGTGTGGCGAGCACTTTCTGATGCAAGGGAGGCGTTCCCTGGGATCACTCACGACGAAACTGGATGGTGTATTGTTCATCCACCATCAGATAATGCCGTGGAACCTACAAAAACATTCGTTCAAGCCTGCATTCGTCTGACGCCTATGCACTTTCGCGGAAATGAAGACTACACAAAACGAATGGTGAGTGAATTTATGGAGGTGTCGATGGATATCGCCGTCGACGATTGCCTCGAGATCCAGCACATGATCGAAAGTCTTTTACTGGATGAAATGCTTCATAGTGACATACTAGAACTTGACGACATAGATTTTGTGAGGATAGGAGATGGTGATGAAGCTCCAAAACAACTCATTAGTTTGGAGGTGTGAATAGTTTTTCTTCTTGTGAAACGGCTATAAAGTGAAATAAGCGTGGCGGTTGAACGTCAAGACCAATTCAACAGTACAATATGTTGCTTCATATTTGGTAGATCCACACCGGACTTCCTGCACAACCGTCGTCACATTGTCAGATTTAAGGCTTCAGCTTGTACATTCGTTAGTACCTGTCCACATGTCGGCTCCCTTTAATAGAGGTATGAGCTCGGGGCGTCGTCTTGACCATGTATTGAAACTGTATGGCAGTAATTACGAGGAATACCGAGAGTAACAGTGAATCGCCGCGATAAGATCGGGTGTGGTAGACAGCAAGGACAGTCAGTGACTTTCCCTTACGGCAAACAATAATATAATCTTTACAGAAATGCTGACCTCCATCGCTTCGTAGCGACAAACAACACGTTGGTTCGAATTCGTCAAGCCATGAATAGGAACGACGCTTAGGTAAGAAGACGCTTGACATACACTTTGACGGTGCAGCTACATGTACTAGCTAATACAATTATCGTATGATATTGAAGGAATAGCATATTATTACAAAATCGAGATTCCGTAAAATACGAAAATTTGTTCGTAATAAGTATATTGATATTTACCAGGCGTAAATTGTCACAGGTCCTCACGCTAACACGAACTCAGTTAGCAATAAATTGGTAGCACTTGAAAGGACGGTTTATGATGACAGGTTGGTATTGGTTTCTTGTTATAGTGTAGTGGTTGTGTGTTACTATGGTGTGTGACCTCTAACACGGTAAATGAGATCGTGGAGAGTCAACTCACACTGTAACGGGGTAACATGAAAGGGGTACCCCAGAGAGGGTACCGCCTTTAGAAGTAGATATACTTCTATGAGTATTTGTTTTAATACTCTGATGGAGTGGTGTGGACCACACTGTGGTGTGAGCCACACTACTGCCACGTAGGTAGGGTGGCTGAGGGCCAACCAACAGTATTTGACCTACCTTTTATATGCATATATAGAACAAACTATAGTTAATTAGTTATTTGTATTACAGGCCAAATGACCTAATTAACTATAAATAAATCAGTCTAAAATCTACTCTAAACTGGCTATTAAGTCCCCTAAGACCAGGGACTAGTGAACTGCCGTTCACTTAGAGTTTGTATACTCTTAATATCACGCTTCCTCTAAGCAAGGTGCTCGTGTGACCCCGTCACACTTGGTAGCACTTGTAGTCAATCCACGCCTACGCGGGTAGATTGGCTACCTGAATCCTCTGTGGCTCCTACAAGGTAAGCCAGGATGGATAGAGGGGAGTTCCCTCATTTGACCGACTCTCAGTTTGAGTCGGTCCGGAAGATGGTGGGCATCTTTGGAGGAGATGCCCTCCGAAGCTTGGCGGCTGCTACGCCGGCCGAGCAGGTCGAACGCATCGAGGCGTTCGACACGTACGAGAGAGGGCTTATCGCCCACGTACAGGGGCTGCAGACCCCCGTGGCTGAGATGAAGCCAGCCCAACCTAAGCCGTTAAGGCTTAAGGTTAACCCTTATGAGGGGGGGAGGGAGAGAACCTCCACTTCTGGGTCAGAGAAGTAGAGCTCGCGATGGATGCGGCTCTCATCTCGACCGAGCGACTTCGGGTCGCTTTTGTCCTGTCCAATCTGGGAGGTCGGGCGAAGACCTGGGCGTACACGCGCGAGGCGACAACGCCGGGTTGCTTCACAATCTGGGCTCAGCTGTGTCAACAGCTTAGAGCCGCCTTCCTCCCGGCGAGCTATGAGTATCGCCAGCGCTCGCGCTTCCTTGCCTGTAAACAAGGAAAGCGTGAGCTGCATGAGTACATCCAGGAGATGCGAATACTCGCCGCATCTCTGGTAGGGAACCCCCAACCTGAACACATCAAGGTGACAGTGTTCCTGGATGGTCTGAAGGTGGGCCCATCCCGCACACAGTTGTTCCGCGTGCACGCGAACACTATGGAGGAGGCGATCCAGATCGCCCTCCAAGAGGGGTACAGCCACCGACAGGCTCGTACTCCTACGTCGGTGTGGCAAGGCCACAATGCGTCGTCAGGCGCAGTGCAAGGAGCTCCAGCAGCTGGAGCTAGCACCGGGCCGGTACCAATGGAACTGGGTACGGCCGTACAGAGCTCCATCCGTTGTTACGGATGTGGGAAGTTCGAGCACATGCAACGTGCCTGCCCTGCGGGAGGGCAAAGGAAGTTCCCTTCCAAAATCTAGGGGCTCGAGGGGCCCGTGGCGGAAGCCGCGACCCAAGGGCCAGGGGAACTGGGGTCACCAGTAGGGGCAGGGCGCCTTACTGGGGATGATGTAAGTCCCCATGGTAGGAGTGCGGACGGCGCACGCCATGGAGGCTTAGCCCCTGAGAGCCTGGGTGCTCTCGAAACGAGAAAGAGCAGCGGTCGATTGCTCGTGGTACACGCGAGTGTACAGGGATACGGAGATCCCTTCAGAATCGTCTGTCATGCTAGGGCGTCGACGAACTTTGCTCGACCCCAGACGCTCGCACGGAGTTGCGACAAGTATGCCGACGCTTTGCGTGAAAGCGAAGGCAGGGGGAAGGTTCTCGGTAAGACTGGCCGATGGTACGGTGGTTAACGTACCTGGGGTCCGTATGGACCTGGCTGTAAAGTTTGAAGACTTTGACAGCACGGAGTCGTTCCTTGTCCTAGACATGGACAAGTACGACTTGATCCTGGGCATGCCGTGGCTCGAAAAGCACGAGCCCTGGATCGATTGGCGCGGCAAAGCCATTGGGGCTAGCCGGCCTGCAGTCTCCGACAGAGCTTTGGTGAGTAATGTCCCCACCGCTGTCCGGACTGGGGCGCCGGAGATGGTCGCCAAGGCGCTTATGCGCCCGAAGAAGTACTGGGAGTCACGGACTCCAGTGAAGATGTTGCGATGAGCCTCGCAACCGGTCGTGAGACCAAAGCTCATTGCCAAGCGTGTGGGATTGCCACGACGGCAAGTCCCAACGCTGAGAGTCGTCGCGCCGTATGGGCTTCGACTGTGGCAGTACCGGACGGCACTGACTAGGTGGGTAACAATGGTCCGCAAGCAGCTGAGGCTGCTGGGGAGGACGCTGAGAGCGCCTCCGGTGTGGGTAACATAGTTCCACACGAGGTCGAAGAGACCGAGAAGAAGATCGAGAGCGCGGTGTTCGTCTCTAGCGTGGGTAACGTAGTTCCACGCGGGGTCAAGAAGACCAGTACGAGTGCGGAGGTGTCGTTGAGCACCTCCCGTGTGGGTAACCAAGTACCACACTCGGAGTCTGAGACTCCACCGGCACGGCCGGTCGAAGAGCAATGCCATGTCTTCGACGGCGTGTCCGGTCGTCAAGTGAGGGCTGGTGCCGTCCATCTGGAGGCACTTCCAGAGGTGTCAGCACTGCTGAACCTCGAGGAATTGTCCATGAAGGACTTCCTGGCCGAGTTGAAGGCCGGAGAGATCGCGGAGATGGTGCTCCTGAAGCCGGAGACCTCTCCTGAAGATTTGAACTCTTCCTCCTTAATGTACGAGGATGTCCTGGAGGGGTTCACGAAGCAGCGTGCAACGCGCTTGGGTTCTGAGATTCTCAAGAACCCGGAGGATCCAGTGTATCCTCTTGTGAAAGAGTACTCGGATGTGGTGTCGAAGCACCCACCATCATAACTCCCGCCGGATCGGGGAGTTCGGCACGAGATTAACCTCGCGCCTGGCACAAAGTATTGTGTCACGAGGCAGTGGCCTCTACCTCGCGAGCAGTGCGAGGTCATAGATGCCTTCTTCGCCGAAAAAGCGAAGTCGGGCATGGTGCGGGAGTCGAAATCCCCGCACTCGACGCCAACCTTCTGCGTTCGGAAACCGAACGGGAAGTGGCGTCTGGTTCATGCTTACAACAAGCTGAACAATGCGACGGTACCGGTACAGACGCCGATCCCTCGCAAGGATGTGTTGCTGAACAACATGTCGGGTTGTACGCAGTAAAGTGCCCTGGATCTGGCTGACGGATACTACCAGATCCTGATGCGGGAGAGTGACATTCCTCTCACCGCAGTGAGCACCCCGAGCGGGATGCTTTGGGAGTGGCTAGTGATGCCACAGGGGCTATCGAATGCCCCAGCGACGTTCAATCGCTTGGTCACACAATTGTTTAGACCATTGCGTACGTTCGCTCAGACGTACTTCGACGATATATTCGTCCATAGCCGTGCCGAAGGCGGCCAGACGGCTATGAAGGTGCATCTGAAGTACCTCAAGTCATTCAGCGTCGTCTGTGACGCTTCTGACTATGCAATATGCTGTGCGCTGTTGCAAAAGGACGATGAAGTACGAATACGCGTCATTTCCTTCCAGTCCAGGCAGCTGAAGGTTGCCGAACGGAACTATCCCGTTCATATGAAGGAGCTACTTGCAATGACGTACGCACTTGTCAAGTTTAGAGTTCATCTCTTGGGCACGAGGCCCTTTATGATCTTCACGGATCACGCGTCCTTGCGGACTGCCACCAACTCGCCGCATCTGTCGCAGCGGATGGCGAGGTGGCTGTCATTCCTCGCGGAATACAAGCCGGGCAAGCTCAACGTGCTTGCCGATGCATTGTCGCGTCGACCTGACTATGAGCTAGCTCATGTCAGTCGGGTCAGGACAGATCTATATGATCGGATACGCTTAGCGTATCAGGAGGATGAGAACTACACACCACTGGTGCAGTTCTTGTCCGATGGCAAGGACGCTAAAGTCGACAGGCTCTCGCCTCGACAGCGGGCGCAGCTCCATCGTTATGAGCTGGCCGATGGGTTACTCCATTACAGAGTAGACCCTGGAGATCCTCCTCGGGTTGTCGTTCCAAACGACGAGGATCTGAAGTATGGCATACTTCTAGAGGCGCATCATGCGCCGGTAAGTGGCCATCTTGGCCGAGAGAAGACCTACCAAGCGGTCTCTCAGACATTTTGGTGGCCCCGCATGTATAAATGGGTGGTACACTATGTCAAGTCATGTGAAACATATCAGAGGGTGAAGCCTTCGGGCCACGCCTTGGCTCCACTGCAGAGCCTACCTATACCAGCGGATTGCTGGAAGTCAACGAGTTTCGACTTCGTCTTCGGCCTACCGACCGATGACAAGGGCAACACCGGCATATTGGTGTTTGTCTGCCGTTTGAGCATGGTGCATCTTGCTCCGGTACGTGACAAGGTCACCGGGAAACAAGCTGCACAGCTGTTCCTAGATAGCGTGTTTCGCTATCATGGTCTACCAGAGACCATAGTCTCGGATAGAGACCCGCGTTTCACGGGTGCGTTTTGGGACACCCTGTTCCAATTGTTGGGAACTAAGTTGACGATGTCAACTGCGGACCATCCGCAGACGGATGGTCAGACGGAGCGCGTCAACCGCGTGCTCGAAGATACTCTTCGCAGTATCTGTGCGGAAGCACCTCGATCCTGGTCGGATCAGCTTCCTATGGTTGAGTTTGCACTCAACAATGCGGTACACGCATCAACGGGGTTTACCCCGTTCTAATTGAATGGGTTACGACACCCCCAGGTACGGCTAACCTTGCGGGGAGGCACCGTGGCCTCAATCGTAAGTGGGGGAGAGGCTCGGAAAGCCTTTTCCTCCCAGGTCTCGGAGAACGAGCCAGAGTCTTTAAAAAGACAGTTGTCGTCGTTTATCGACAACAGGCTGACGTTGATCAGCCGGGTTAGAGACGCAATGGCGTTAGCACAAGACAAACAAAAGGAGTACTCTGACAAGAAAAGTAGAGGAAACTTAAACGTGTTTCGGAAAGGGGACTTAGTCCAACCAGACACTAAGAAACTACCGCTAAAGGTGGTTAGCTCTGTAGAGAGCAACAAGTTGAAGCACCGCTTCATCGGACCCTTCGCGGTCCTGCCCTCCTTGATCGGAACGGCGAGCTGCACTTCCATGTGCAGCGGGTCGTCCTGGAGCGGTGGCGCTCTGGGAAGCGCCAGCTGCTAGTGAAGTGGCAGAGTTACCCCTCGTCACAGAACTCGTGGGAGCCGGAAGACCGGCTCCGGGTTGACTGCCCGAAGGCTGTTGAGATTTGGGATAAACAGCCGGGGCGTAGGTAGTCCGCGGCTTCTTAGCCGCCTTACGGTGTACGGTCCCTGGGTTGACGGAACCGTACCCGCGCTCATCTTGAGCGCTGGACTTAGACTGCTGTCTAAGCCCCTCTGTGGTGAAGCAGATAAGAAGTTTTCCGATCTCGATCTCGTCCCGTCAATCAAGATCAAGAGCAATCCCTCTCTACGGTGATCCTCGATATAGTGACATTCACTATAATGACTAAGTGAATGCGTGCGCCATCATCCCCGTCCAAGACGATTGTACCCACGCGATATCGATCCTGACAGGTAAATATCGATCCTAGCTTTATTATAGGTATTATGGAGCCAGTGCATTATGGATAGCCACAGATGGGAAGCATAGGACCTTAACCATTAATTCAGAGTTGTTTTTACCTTCTACTACACAAGTCTTCCTTCTTCTTCGCTATTCCGGGTAGGGATATACAAGATTGGCCCTCCCGACGTCACGCAAGATCAAGATCGACACTAAGTAGAACCCCTACGCCCAGATTGCTTGGCTGGACGTTCGTCAACCCTCAAATCTCAAGACCCCGCTATAGGAAGCGGCAAGCACGTATTGGAAACATTGGATTAAGGTCACACACCGACCACAAGACCCCCCCGAGCTAAGATCGACACTGGTCAGAACAAGATCGACCAAGTACAACCAAGATCAAAGCTTAATAACTACACGGCGCAGCGAGTAGAAGTATCCCCGCTGCTACCACCTCTCCCGCTGTCCTGTCAGACAGCAAGATCGACAACAAGCGCGTCTATCGAGATCACCCGAGGAGCGATCTAGTCCCACCGACGGGTACACAAGGTGAGATCAAGAAACTTCACAGAAGATCGGAGTACCCCCTCCGTTAGTCGGCAGTTCGGGCGCAGTGTGCAAGAGGACTCCTGCGATCTTGCGATTTCGCAGAACCACTTCGCCACAATGGTGCGCGTGCCCGGATCTTTGGGTGACTCGGGATTTCACCGTGAGTCCCATGAAGAAGCGCATGCTGATCTTAGATCAGGGAAACCAGCGTCGTTGGAGATCGGATCACCAACGACACCGCTGAATCAAGATCGATCCGCGGATCGGCAGAGCTTTGGGAGGAGCTCTACCGACGGAACAGAGGAAGGTCCAGCTACGGACCTAGAAGAGAAGCCTCTACCTCCTCCCCAGGTCCCTTCGGGGACCCCAGCAGATTCCGACTTGCGTCGCGATCTGCAGGACGAAAGTCCACCGGCGAAAGCCATCCAAACGCTCGTCTCCAAGTCGAGCACAAAAAAGAAGTCAGCAAGATCGAAGCCCCTACGGAAGAAGTTGAAAGCACCAGGATCGGACGCTGATGACCAAGACGATCTTAAAACAGTGTGGACTGATGAGTCCCTCGAGATCGCATACCACAAGAAGGAACTTCACACCTTCTTGATCAAGAACCCCGTTATGCAGATTATCAAGCCGAAGATCATTAGTGATTTAAAAGGCCCAGTGCAGAAACCAACTGCAAGATCGAGCAAGCTAGAAGCTGCGAAGGCGCTATTACAACTGATCAAGGAAGGTGGGATCATCGCAGGATCGTTCGACGCTAATGAGCTATTCGATACGAGACTCAGTACGATCAACACGGCTTTAATGTCGATCTTCGATCTACTGAAGCCCTTGGTAGGCGAGAAGAATGTAACCTCTAAGGTCGCGACTAGATCAACCGACGACATGCTAAGATCGTTGCCAGCACTCACATTGGAAGATCAGACAGGAACATCCTCACATTACGAGTCGGCGACTGAAGAAGTAGACACTGACAGTGCAGATGACCCACCTCGGATGACGCTAGGCCCTTCAGGAGCTGCCATGTTACGGCAGCGTGGAGATCATGAGACCAAGCGAGTAACGGATGTCATCGCATCAAACATGACACAAGGATCGAATGCGAAGTTGGAATCGTACTTCCAAGCGGCAATGAGCCGATTCTTGAAGGAACAACAAAGCCCTGCCAATCCCGGGATCTTAGCACCAGCAGAAGACCGAGATGTGGATATGGAGTCTGTGGGATCGCTAGATCGACACCCAAGTCCTCATGAATACGACCCAGATGATCTCGATCTTGATCCTCCCAGACGCGCGACTGTAGCATCAGCATCAGCCACGACCACCGGAAGATCGACAAGTGTTCCACGTATACGAGTATCTGCCATGTCTGAACTCAAGGAGTTCGCGGGGAGAGAAGGGGACGAAGATCGAGCCAGGGCCTGGCTTAGCAAGGTAAAGTCTGCCTTTATGCGAGATCAAGCTCCAGACGAGGAAAAGTGTCTGGTGTTCGGCGATCTCCTCACAGGATCGGCTCGAAACTGGTATCGACAGCTTAGTCGCACAACACGCAGTACCTGGAAGGACCTACTCAGTAGCTTCCAAGTTCAATATTGTGGACGAGGAGTGTCAGTCGCGAGGCAATATTACCACGCGCGCAAGAGATCGGACGAATCTCCGCTGGAATATTTGTACCGGCTCAATGTGGCAGGACTTAGGGCCCGCCTCCAGATCAAGGATGGACCTTCGGAAGTTCGACGTGAACACGTGGAGCATTTCATCGAAACTCTGGATGATCGCGATCTTGCAGATCACTTGGCCCTACTAAGAATCCCAGACGCTGACACCCTGGAGGAAGCACTTCGATCTCGGCAACGAGCGAAAGCACGACAGAGCAAGGCTGTTTATGGATCAATCAAGCCTCGTCAGAAGAACAACAGCGCAGCAGCCCCGTCTGCTTCAACTCGAGCCGTCAGAGCCGTCAAGGCGATCTCAGACAGCAGCGAGTCTGAGGAGGACTCTAGTGGATCGGATGGCGAAGCAAGATTACGTCGTGTCTACCTCGCAGCATCTGGAAACAACGAAGGGCAGCAAGATCAAGGTCAAAGGAACCAAGATCGCAGTCGCTCGGAGACCGGAAACAATCGTGCGCAACAAGATCGACATGATATAGGTTCACCACCTAAGCGATGCTCGCACTGTGGGTCACGTAAACATAGCGATCTTGGGTGCTGGGGACGTCTGACGTGTGAGAAGTGCGGTCGTAAAGGACATCCTTCAGATCGCTGCCTATTCACATGCAAGGCATGTGGTGACATCCACGAGGCAGGAAAATGTACCATGGAGGAATTTTACAACTTGATCCGACAATGGTACAACCCTACCAAGCACGCCGGCATGTTGCCAGAGACTGCGGAGAAGATGTTAAACTAGGACGCTCGCCGGTTTGGAAACCGGTACGAGACGAGCGTTCTAGCTACTGCATTTATGCATATGTCGAGAAACAATCGGAGGCAACAGTTAATCAACTGATCGATCCGATCGACAATACATGTGATCTTCTGGAGAAATCCACCGCTACAGTGTCAAGTCTACGCCAGATCGATGAATATGCAAGATCGAGTGTGATGATGGCTCTTGAGATCTCCCCTGGGGAATCGCGGGGTTACTGGAAGTATCATGTTCCAGACAAGAAGTTCAAGCAATCTAAAGCTATGGGGAAGATCAACAACAAAAAAGCAACTTTGCTATTTGACAGTGGTGCCGAGGTGTCCATATTGGATGCCACCTTTGCTCGTAAGGTCGGGTGCCACATTGATGAGAATCAAACGTTGGAATGCGAAGGTGTTGGACGATCTCCATATAAGATCGAGGGACGTACTCGTCTCAAGATCACGCTGGCAGGATCGCTAGTATACTTTTTGATGCATGGGCATGGGGGTCCGCCCACTGGAGGTCAAGATCTGATACTAGGAATGGACTTCATGGTGCCAGCGGGTATCCGCCTCGATCTCGCTGATGGGACAATATGTCTGCCCGACGAAGTCGCCTTCAGATGGCTGGTAGGCGTCCTCTCTACGGTGACAAGGTCGAACATGTGTGCTGGAAGGATCACTACTGGATCGATGTCGGACAGACGGCCGAGATCAGGCTACGAGGTCAGACGTCTAACCAGTATAAGCTATGGGTCACCAGGGGAGATCGATGGGTACCAACGATCACAGTCGGACCAGGAAAGACACGTTACCTACAGGTAACCAATGTGAGTGATCGTGCACTAACTCTTCATGAAGGATCGAGAGTCGCAATGTGGTTGAGTGGAGATCGTATTCCCCGAATTCCGGGATATGTATCCGTCGGATCGAGGAGGTACGCCGAATGGCAAAATCTCGCATATCAGGCAACTACAGATGAAATCAGTGAAGCGGGTACCAACGAGCAGATCACCGAGCCAATGGTGGAGCGTCCCGAGTACGTAACACCAACGGCGATCTTACCACGGCCGGTAAAAGCCATCCACAATGTCAAGATCGCAGGGAATGGGGACGCAAGCCCACCGTCAATCGAATGTACATCTGACCAAGGCAAGATCGACCCTGCTAACAGTAATAATCTTCGCACCAAGGTCGCGGCAGACATAGGCGATCCTACGATGGATGATGAAGTTTGTATCAAGGAAGGGGGGACCTTGTTCGCAGAAGATGTGGAAGATCAAATGGCTGTGCTACCAGAGGTGACCGCGACCACGGAAGAAGTCAAGATCGAAGATCTTCAAATAGGTGATGCCAATACCAACACCCAGGAGGAGATCGAACGTCTTGTGCAGATTATCTGGAAACGGAAGCACCTTCTTATCGGAAAGGGCAATGCCTTACCACCAGCAGCGAAGGGAGTGGTATGTGACATAGATGTGGGAAATGCAAAGCCAGTCGCTCAACGTTGTCGCAAGGTGGCCATACAATTCCGCGAAAAGTTGTACCAACTGATCAAGGGACTATTATCGGCTCGGATGATCCGACACTCGACATCCCCTTGGGCGTCACCTATAGTTGTGATCATCAAGAAGAATGGGATCGACATCCGGTTATGTATCGACTACCGCCTGGTTAATAGTCTGACAAGGCTCATGGTATATCCCATGCCTCTGATCAATGATTTGCTGGATGATCTCGATAAGGTTCTCTGGTATTGCTCTTTGGATATGGCCAGCGGTTTCTGGGTAGTGCCCATGACGGACCGAGCCCGATCGATCTCGGCATTTATTACTCCATTTGGATTGTTTGAGTGGAATCGAATGCCGTTCGGACTTAAAAACGCTCCCCAGATCTACCAGAGACTCCTAGACAATGCACTATATGGATTCGTAAAAGTGACCCAAGATCAAGATCGATCTGACCGAAAGGACGTATTCGAGACAGGAGAACCTGATCTAGCAAGAAATGAGTCAGTGTTGGGACGTCGATCTTACATCGACGACATACTGGTAACTGGAAGATCGTGGGACGCGTTATGCGAAAAGGTGGAAAGGCTGTTAGATGCCTGCGACGAGTGGAATTTGTCCATCAGTGTCGCCAAAAGCTTCTGGGGTCAGCAAAAGGTGGATTACCTAGGACATCGTGTATCAGCTGAAGGTTTGGAGACACATCCAAAAGATTTGTCGGCTTTACAAGAATTACCGTTCCCACCAACCTAAGATCGATGCAATCATTCTTGGGAAGTCTCAACTACTACAGTCGATTTATTGAAGACTTCGCGATCTACGCATCTGTTCTGTACGAACTACGCGAAGCGGATTTCTATGAGATCGCTCGAAGGACAAAATCGACTGGGGACGATGAGAATGTTGCTACAGAAGAGGGTAACAAGTGGACTGAGGCTAGGACAGCGTTCGCCACTTTAAAGAACAAGATCGTGAATGCTCCGATCTTACAACACTTCGATGTGGATCGACAACCGGTGGTGGTAGTATACGCCAGCAAATGGGCGATCTCAGCTGCCTTGATGCAAGAACACGACGGAGTGTACAAGCCAGTAACTTTCACTAGTCGCACGCTCAAGCCGAACGAGATCAACTATGGTATGGTCGACAAAGAAGTGTTGGCTCTGCTCAGGATACTAGACATCTGCTATACTCAACTCGTGACAAGATCGATTAAAGTATTGACGCGCCACTCCACATTGGCGTGGCTACTTCACTCATCCGGGTTGCAAGGACGGTTAGGACGATGGGCTGCACTTCTATCAAGCTGGACCCTTGAGATCGTGAAATGTACCAAGAGGGGAGGACGAGATCTTGGGTGTGATCGCGGCAAGTATTACGCCCCGCAAAGAAGTGGACTCGATCTTGATTTCGATCGCTCCCAGGAAACAACCACGACAAGTGATCTCGATGCCACCCCCAACAGTGGAACCAGGTGAAGGTTACTAGTTGTTAGTTTTGATGGATCAGCACGTGTGAAACGAAGTGGCGGAGCATACAGTGGAATAGTGTGGAGTCTACCAGACTGGACAGTGATCTCAGCAGCATCGAAGTATAAGCTCGATCTTACGGTAAATGAGGCTGAGTATCACGGTCTGCTTCTATGCCTCGATCTCCTGTCAGATATGGACAGGGGACGCCTGATTATCTGTGGAGATTCTAACTTGGTGATCAGACAAATGAAGGGTGAGATCGAGTGCAAAGCCCCGGGGTTAACGTTGTTACGACAGCAGGCACTGGAACGTCTCCGATCTTGGCCCAACCATGAGTTCCTTCATATGAAGCGAGATTGGAACCAAAGCGCAGATAGTCTGGCGAGTGCCGCATTACGTCGCGAAAGTGGAGTGGTGATTGTCACGGAAGAGGAGCGCCAAGATCTTGTGACTCTCAATAGATTGGATGAGTTGCTAATAGCTAAGGATGATGCAGCCACAGTCAAGATCGCTGCTGTCACAAGATCGCGTAAGAAATGTCGACCCCAGGTGCTACAAGAAGAGATCGTGCAAAGAATGAGGATGGAACGTATTAACCGAGCTCAAGACGAGGAGAAATGGATCGTCGATCTTAAGGCTTACCTGCGAGGGGACGTACAAGATCTTACGTCGACTGAAGCGAAAAGCTGTTCTAAGATCGCAGATCGCTATGAGACGGATGAGTCAGGTTACTGTTTTATTTTCCACCGACCAAGCAGTCAGACGAAGATCGCGATCTTGTCGCCAAGCTCGTAGTGCCTGAAACATTACAACACGATCTTATGCATCACTATCATTCGAGTCTGGAAGGTGGCCACCAAGGTATCGGACGGACATACCACAAGATCAGAGCTCATTTTCATTGGCGTGGATTATATCAGAGTGTGCAACGCTACGTGGGTCAGTGCATAGACTGCGAGACGGGAAAAGGTCGGCCTACGATCCACGGGGAATCGCCCGGTAATTTGCAAGCTACGTACCCATTCCAGATTATCGGCATGGATCACATACCGTCGTTACCAAGATCGTACAAAGGAAACACCGAGTTGCTGATCTGGATCGATCTATTCACTGGATATGTGATCGCAAGAGCTAGTGCATCGCGAACAGCTCAGACCGTCGCCGAGAATTACGAAGAATGTGTTTTTCGTCGATTCGGTGCAAGCGAGGCTATCCGACATGACCGAGAGCCCGGTTTTATGTCTGACTTCTTCAGATCGTTCAACAAGATCGTGGGACAGAGACAGCGAGCAACAATGGCATACCGCCCGCAAGCAAACGGTACAACCGAACGGATGGTGGGAACATTGACACGTGCAGTCAAGATGTATGTGGAGGATATCGACCAGCGAGATTGGGACGAATATGCTGAGCGCCTCACCTTCGCACTCAATACTGCCCAAGATCGCGTCCGAGGAGATACCCCATTTTATCTGTTACATGGCTGGGATCCGCGATCTACGTTGGAAGCAATGATACCATTAGGATCAACGAGAAGACGAGATCGTGAACCTCGCCGGTGGCGATATCGTATCCAGAAGCAATATCAGCAAGCACGCGAGCAGGTTAATGAGAGATTACGTGTTGCGATCCAAGAAAGGTCAGATCGACACAATGAAACGGTCCGACCACATGAGATCGAAGTTGGAACTCAAGTGTGGCTGTATCTAGATCGAGTCAAGGAAGGATATGCGCGTAAGCTGGCACATATGTGGCACGGTCCCTTTCGTGTGTTGGAACTGGTTGGAGAACATGCAGTACGTCTTGAGATTGCCGGTACCGAATACCGACTTTTCCCGGTGGTACATGTCTCTAAAATCAAGCCTGTACGACAATTCCCAGACCGTCCCAAGACGCGGTTGACAATACAAGATCAAGATCGATTCGATTTTGATGAAGCCTTGTTACCTGAAGACAGCTGGGTACGAGATCTAGATACCGGCGAATATGAAGTTGAGAAGATCGTAGACATGAGATCGGGGAAGCGCACGCGATATGGACGTACATTGCGCGAATTCTTGGTACACTGGAAAGGATATGACGAACCGACATGGGTAGATGAAGCCGATCTTAATTGTGGAGCTCTACTGTATGACTATTTGCGAGATCGAACGAATCGAAATCGATTCGAGGTCATGCAATCACATGAGGAGCCATAAGGAGGCGAGATCGTGAAGTGAGTTGGTCACATCACGAAGGAACAGGTGGAGGATCTATCGGACGGCGGTAGATCAGGTGGACGGTGGTGAATATGATACATGTGAAACCGACTAGATGACCACGAGTCACTAAGATCGAAGGCGTTAATATCTTAAGAACGACGCATAAAAGAAGGGAATCGCGAAGAAGAAATGGATTAATTAAGAGATTAAAGCACTGCTATGTTGGAAGCTGGCTGAGAGGAAGGTGGCAAGTTGACGAACTTGTCCTGAAGACGAGGAATACGCGTCGCTGGGTGATCCGTAGAAGATTGGCGATATTGTAGACGCCAGGGTTCCGCAAGATCAACGGCGGACAACGCATCCTCCAACGACGCAGCAGACACATCCGGATACCAGATCTTGGGGTGACGCGGCTTGGGGAAATGCAGGAAAAAAGGATCCAGCAAGATATCCAGATCGCAATACTGTTGACGCAGAGCCGGGATGAGATGTCGAAACAAGAACTGCTTCCAGGCGGCTCCAGCCCGAGATCGACGCTGACGACGACCTTCATGGTAGGCTGATAAAGCTGCGTCCGCAACACACATGTCGTCTGAGATCGGCAGGAAGTGACTAGACTCCCAGAGCGCCTGGAGATGCTTCTCCTCATATTCCAAGTACTTCTCACAAAAACCAGGAGGCATGAAATCGACCATGAAAGAGAGGGGTCCCTCGGTGGATTCCAGAGATGCCCATGGTGGAGGATTGAGAGACATAAGAGCATCCACAGCAGGGCCCGTGACAAAATCTTCGATCTCGACCCGAGAAGGTGTTGCAGAAGGAGCCACGTCAGGAAATAGCCATTCGGAAACACCGAGCAAAAGGTGACCCAACACCTTGGTGTTCAAGGTGGAGATGCTCAAGTGACTCACGCGGTCGACATCCCAAGGGAAGACGTCCGCTGAGCGAAATAGACGCCTGGTGATCAAGCTGGGAATCCACTCTGATCTTGGAACCTTGGGGTGTGGCGGAGTCAAGGTGGTGGCCTCGGAGGACTGTCGAATATCCGGAAGTGATTTACCCGCACTAGACTCAAGATCACTGTCATCGGGAGCAGAATTAGGGCTACCCATGGGAGGATCGACCTCCGGAGACTGCTCGGACAGGTCGTCGGAAGGAATATTATCACTTCCCTCGCCACCCAAGTCGATAGGATGGCCGGCAGTTCCTGAAGCACCCTGATCTCCTCCCGACGACTTGGATCGACGAAGATCCGAACGAGATTTAGCTAAAGCCGCCAACATCTCAGGATCGTCTGTATCATCCTGCTCAGGAGAGCCATCTTCTTGCTCGATCTCGGACTCTGGAGGAAGATCAAGAGAGCCGCCTTCCTGCTCAGGAGAACCATCTTCTTGCTCGATCTCGGATTCTTGAGGGAGATCAGGGAGTTCAGGTTCAGGGACGTCAGGATCCAGACCCTCAGAATCAGGAAGATCGTCAGGAGAATGGGAGGATGAAAGATCGAGCCGCCGAGTCTTGCGAGATCGAGTTGGGGACGACTCCGACCCAGATCGAGGACGCGTCAGACTTGCCGGGGCCGGAAGAGCGACGTCTTGATTGAGAGAGCGCGCCACAGCCCAAAACCGACTATAAGCGTCCTTGTAATGAGCTGAGAGAGCAGCGTGCTCTACCCGTAGAGCAGCAAGCTCCCGCTTCTGGCTCGCGAATTGGTGATCCACTTGGGTACGAGCAGTCTGAAGATCAGCGACCTGTTGCTCTAAACGGGAGATGTTGGCCCTCATAGAGTCAACATGATTCCCACGAGCGCGAAGTTCAGCCCGAGCCTTATCCAGACGCTCAGACGAAGACGCAACCTTCGCCACTGCTTGATCTCGCTCGGATTGAGCCTCATGACAACCCGCGCGGAATTGATCCCGCTCCTCTTGGAGCCGAGCGATACGTCGATCTTGTGCGCTGATCTGACGCTGGAGCTGGAGAGCAGCCGCTTCTAGTGAAGCCTCCGACCGCTCCAACGCTTGACACCGCTGCTGAGCTTTGGATAAATCTTGATCTCGATCTTTTAGACGCTGACGGACTTCCAGCAGTGATTGATCTTGCGTCTGATCACGCTGACGAGCAGCGATCAGTTCCTGATCTTGATTAAATAGGAGCCGGGCGAGCGCAGTGGGAGGTGGGGAACCAAGATCAGGATGACTGGTTAAAGCAGCCAGTTGGGCTTGAAGGTTCTGGACCTGGCGTTTCAAAGTGTCAATCTCGTCTTCCAGACACAAGATCGTACTCTTAGAGGTGGCCTGCAGTTCGTCATAAGCTTCCCGAAGCTTGGAGACTCTGTCTAGCTTCTCTTCAAGCTCTTCAACCGTAGATTTGCTCTCCACCAGCTCTGCGTTGGAATCCTCCAATGCCTCGATCAGCGCGTCATACCGATCTTGACAAAATTTTGCGAACGGCATGGCCTGAGAGCGGAGGTGACTCAATTTGCGATGCAGATCGCCCATGTGACGAAGGGAGTCCACGTGAGCGTGCTGAAGATCCTCATGATCATCTTGCAGTTGACGAAAGATCGACTCATGACTGATAATGTCCTCCACACCTTTTAGAGAAGCTTGGACATCTCGGAGCGACGCTTGGACGACTTGTAAATCCACATGAGATCGATGAACATGAGCGGTCGGCGCGGAAGACAACCGATGACACTCCGGACACGAAGAATGAGGGTGAGGAGGTGAGTTGGAAGACGAGTCAGGATCGACGGCAGCGGCGGCCACCGCGAGCAGGCCCAATTGGCCCGGTGGCATAGTCGATCTTGGGGTGGACGGAAGATTAGAGTCTTGATCTTGAACCATGGAAGACGATGGGCAGGGAGGAGATGCGATGCGGCGAGTGAAAGCAGTTGTGCTGCTACCACTCGCGCAGGGGACGGTTGTGGTGAAGCAGATAAGAAGTTTTCCGATCTCGATCTCGTCCCGTCAATCAAGATCAAGAGCAATCCCTCTCTACGGTGATCCTCGATATAGTGACATTCACTATAATGACTAAGTGAATGCGTGCGCCATCATCCCCGTCCAAGACGATTGTACCCACGCGATATCGATCCTGACAGGTAAATATCGATCTTAGCTTTATTATAGGTATTATGGAGCCAGTGCATTATGGATAGCCACAGATGGGAAGCATAGGACATTAACCATTAATTCAGAGTTGTTTTTACCTTCTACTACACAAGTCCTCCTTCGTCTACGCTATTCCGGGTAGGGATATACAAGATTGGCCCTCCCGACGTCACGCAGGATCAAGATCGACACTAAGTAGAACCCCTACGCCCAGATTGCTTGGCTGGACGTTCGTCAACCCTCAAATCTCAAGACCCCGCTATAGGAAGCGGCAAGCACGTATTGGAAACATTGGATTAAGGTCACACACCGACCACAAGACCCCCCGAGCTAAGATCGACACTGGTCAGAACAAGATCGACCGAGTACAACCAAGATCAAAGCTTAATAACTACACGGCGCAGCGAGTAGAAGTATCCCCGCTGCTGCCACCTCTCCCGCTGTCCTGTCAGACAGCAAGATCGACAACAAGCGCGTCTATCGAGATCACCCGAGGAGCGATCTAGTCCCACCGACGGGTAGACAAGGTGAGATCAAGTAACTTCACGGAAGATCGGAGTACCCCCTCCGTTAGTCGGCAGTTCGGGCGCAGTGTGCAAGAGGACTCCTGCGATCTTGCGATTTCGCAGAACCACTTCGCCACAAGGGCGTACGCTTCCAACCTGTGAGCCTCTCCGTAACCGAACATCTGCATCCCCAAAGTCCAAACCATCAATTCGCCCAGGAGTCCCACTCAATACCCATCTCGAAAACCATCATCTTAGTCCGAATCAGTGTGCGGGTTGTCCCGGCTGGGCAGCTGCGGGTGTGCCTAGAATATTCAGAGGCACATCGTCACACGTAGCTGATGCATGTTATTTCGGCTGTGATCCTCACGTACATATCCAATGTCGATCGAATAGCGACTTCCCATTGCAGCTGTTTAGTATCCGAAACAAGAAACATCGAAACTAGGTGAAACTGTCTCCACATATCCGACACTCCGATTGCAATGACAGGAAACCCTTTTGAGTTGAGCTTAAAAGTTGCATCAAGATGAATCATATACTGCGCGGCAAACTTCAATCTCCGGATTGTTGTTTTTGTGTGCGAATCCGACGACAGGGGTTCGTGTTGAACTTCTTGACCAATGCATTCATAACGCAGGCTGGTTTTTCACCGATCAAAGCTCGCTCTCGGATGAACGCTTGCATTCCAAGAGTAATTTCGTGATTTCGTGGTGACGACACGTTGCTCAAATGATGTCCGCGCTGAAAAATGTCACTGCGCTTTGATTCTTGACAAAATAAAACTTGCATGAACCATTTACACGTCTGAATATCGCTAGTTAGGGCTGCACATGTGACTGAGTTACACTTATATCTGATATAGCGCATTTTGTGCATGTTCGTGTTAGGTGAACAGACTTGACACTTTTCTAACTGGTTCTTGGCGGTTAATGTTTTCTTCTGCTGGTCGAGAAACTCGTCCTTCTTCGCTTCATTTTCACATGAGTGAAGGAATGTCCAGCCGTAGTTAGACATTGGCAAAACACCAAGCGTCGGATCGATGAATGAGTAAAACAGTTCAGATATCGTAGTTGTACATTTCTGGAAGACTAAAAATAGTCTGTTTGACCAAGGCAACACTATTTCGAGTCTGGCCAATCCAGTGCCACTTCCGTAGTATTCAACAGTCATCCACCAATGAATGTATTCGCGTCTGTACATTTGTCGGACTGCTCTGTAGAAATACCTCAGTCTCCTGTAATTGCATCACAGATTCTGTAGATTTGACACTATTTCTGTAATCCTACCCAATCTTCTGTAGATATGCCCGATTCTTCTGTAGATTTGTCCCTCGCTCCGTCCGAATCTCGGCGATTTCTCGCACTTGCTTTTTTGGTGCAAAAAAGGCAATTTTCATCGGTATTTGCGCCGGTTTTTGTTACAAAATTTATGTATGTCATCGACACTCGACGCTAACCACTGTGCGGAATCGATGACGACAAGTTCGCGTAGGTGGATGCGGTGAGCTTGGCGATTGAAAGCAATCGGCTTAATGTAGCCATATTATCTACTTGCTGCGCATGATGTGGCGCAGCTCGACACCGAGGATCTCCGTCACCTTGAGCTGCATCTTGGCCATTTCCTGACATGCACAAACCTCCTCCACTTCGGGTAGGAAGCGACAGCAGGATGCGGCTACTTCAAAGTGTTCGAATGCTTCGTTCGTGCGACCCTGTGCAAAGAGCACTTGGGCAATGTCCAAATGAGCTGAGCTGCAACGAGGATCCACTTCAAGAGCCTGCTTGAAATGTGCGATGGCACGCATGGGGTCATTCGTACCGACATACACACGACCAGCATTTAGGAACGGCAACGGGCACTGCGGTGACAATTCCCAGGCAGTCAGGAAGTGACGCATGGCGTCTGCGTAGTTGCCCTGGTCCGCCAGTACCTCACCGTGGAATAAATGCACCTCAGCTGACTCTGGGAACTTCTTTGATGCCTCTTCAAAAACGTCCTTGGCCTGGTACGTCGAGCCACTCTTGTAGAGAGCCATGCCGTACGACACGTGCGTAACTGGCAGAGCATCAGACCTCGACATGCACCGACGAAGACATTGCGCAGCTCTGTAGTAGTTGCCGTCGAGGAGCTCCATTTGCCCCAAATGCAAGTGCACGTCTGCCTCGTTCGAGTCTAACTCCATGGCCTCTGAGAAGCACGACGTGGCCTCGTCCTTCTCACCAATTTCTGCCAAAAATCCACCCTTCTTCACCAGCGAGTTCACTAAAGTCGGCTGAAGCTCCAGACTTTTGTTGATCACTTCTATAGCGGTATGCACGTCACCCGCTACGTACAGGAGCGACGCATGTAAGTTGAGTGCCAAAGCGCGGTCCTCTACTGTCAGTCCTTCAGTCTCCATGTCCTTGCTCACCAACGTCCAAATATCGCGCTGTGCTTCACCATAGTTCTTAGTGCGCTTGTAGTGAATTGCACGATGAAACAGCGTGAGTGCATCTAAGTCTGACTGCTCCACATCCACCTTTTTTGCGATATCGAACGGCACACGCGCAGCATAAGCAGCGTCATGTTCGAACGCCTCGAAGTAGCTGTCCACCAGCCATGACGATGGGAGCTCGTGCACCTTCTCCATCTTTGCGAACAGAGCCTTTGCCACACGTCGACCCACCTGACGCGATGCACGATCGATGGACTCAGCATGCTCTGGTGAGCGCGAGCCATCCAAAATGAAGGACGTCACGTAATGCTGCATTGCTGCTTCCGGGTGCTCAGTCTTTTCTTCAACGCTTCCCAGGCACTCGTATGCCCCGACACTGTACGGGTTTAGCTTCAGCGCAATCAGAGCCTCGGTCTTCGCACGACTCAACTCGTTCATGTCAAGGAAACACCTGGCTCGCCCAACCATTACATTTTCCAGGTCCTTGTGATAAAGCGGGAGATACTCGAAGGCCTTCGAATACGCTGCGAGGGCGACTTGATTGCGCCCTGACCGCCGGCGAATGTTGCCATCAAGTACAGCTTCACGGACGCCTACCAGCTTGTCAGCCAGAGAGTCGTCAGTCTTCAGTGAGCGAGTGAGGAAGTGTTTGAGAACATACAGTGATTTCTCCGCCTCGACAACGCGCTCCATCAGTTCTTCCCTCTTTTCATCGTGAAGCGTCTCACATAGGGCCTGAAATTCAATTTGACTGAGGTCCTTGGATTCAACCTTGATTACGTCCCATGACGCCTCCGCTACTGCCTGGATAAATGACTTAATCTGCAACGTACTCAGCTTCTTGTGGTTTGCATCCACGTCGTGTGGGATGTACCCCAGCGCGTACACGACACTCGGGTACATATGTTTCCAGCTCCTTGCATGCTGGTCCTCGTGTTCTGATCGCTCCGGGACAAAAGAAGCTTCAGTTTCGATGTCTTCCTTTGTTGTAGATGCAGCTGCCTCCTCCACGTCGCCATCTTCGTCATTACTTCCAGCCTCCACTCTAGTGAATTCCTCCTCTTGGACATCTTCTTCCTTAGGTGGCTCGTCCTTAGTGGTATACACCTTATCTGTAGCAGATACTTCCACGTTAACAGGGTGCGCTTTTGTCGCAGATGCTTCTGTGGTCGTTGTTTCGACTTCAGTGCCGCTTCCTTCCTCAGTGGTGTACTCTTGTTCATCAGCACCTTCCTCGACAATATCACCTTCACCAGATTCATCTCCTTTATCCATTTCATCCAGCTCATTCTCGCTAAATTCTTCCTCTTCCAGATCGATCACTGTCTCTTGAGGGTCGAAATCGTCGTCTTCATCGCTAGACACTTCCCCCTCGTCGTATACACTATCGAAAGCCCAAGGTGTACGTTGGCTTACTAGATCGCGCATCTTCTGCTCCAGCTTAGTTGCAATCTCAAAAACATGGTCCTCACTGATGCCTGGCACTTCTACCACGGCTGGCGGGGTGTAGAGGACTTCCCAGAGCTCGTTAATGGCCTTTACTTGCGCAGTACATTCGTGGTCATGCTTCTCCTCAACCCACTTGTGCACGCTCATAGCCATAGCACCTTCATTAAGTTCCTTTTGCTGGTAGATGAGGTCAGAGCATACCTCTATCACGTCCTGAAAAAGTGATCCACATTGTGTCTTCACCTCTTGCAGTGAACGCTTCTTGCGCAATGATGCAGGGAATCCGAAAGGCGCCAATACAAAGGACACCACCCGGAAGATGGTCCGTGACGCATCCAAGAATTCGTCCTTGCTGACAGGAGACGGCATATCAAAAAAACGGTGACCATCCTTAACCCACACGATCTCCTCTACCACTTCTTCCTCTTCATCCACGTCAGCATCTCCTCGCTCTTTTCTTGCTTTTCCGCTAAGCTCGTCATTGTAGGCCTGTTGCAGTTCCTCCAACTCCTTCTTGTCCACTTTTTCTGATGTATTAGCACTATCCGACCGTGGTGAGAGATCAAACCCACCCTTGTCGTCTTTGTATAGCAATCGGCCTTCATGGAAAATATCAGTCGTGTATGCGGAGGGGAATGCCGCCACAAGGGTGTCCGTTAGTGCTTCTGTGCAAAAGGCAACCCACGCACACTGACCCGCAATCAGTAACGCAGTAGCAACCGCAGCAGCTTCCGCTGGTGCACTAGCCACAACTGCAATTGGTTTTTCCAGATCAATTCCGTTCACTTCAAACACTTCTCGTAGCTCTTCCTTCGGTAATAGGAACGCTCCTTCACCAATCTTATCAATAGTAGGCACTTCGTCTTGTTTCTCATCCTCACATTCACTCTCTACTGTGAAAATGGATGCGAATGGCACATTCCTTGCACCGTCCAAGTGTCCTGATACCTCCTTTCCACTAACAAGACCCAGGAATTCCTTCTCTTCTCTGCAATCTAGAATCTGTACCTCTTCCTCATCTTGTAGTACATTTTGGAATGCAGCAGCATCCAGAACCTTCACCGCACCAGCCTCGGGCATTTCCAACGCTGTCTTGTCACAATTCAGCAACTCTGTCAGCGAGAAGCACGTGCCCATGGCCGAGTCACTCACAGAGACCGTAGCACCGCTCTGTTGAGCGTATTGCAGCTGCCAGTGCAGCATACAAGCCACCGCTAACTGCTGTTTAGTGTCTGCGAAGCCCGAGAGCGTACAGAGCTTGCTCTCGTCATCGCGAGGCGCTGTTGAGAGTCCGCAGACACGCGCCACCTGTTGCACACACGTCTCGCTGTTAGCAGAGACTTCCGGTACATCCGATACGCGCACAAGAAGCTGCTCCAGCGCCATCCCCATGTCCAAGTGACTGGAGTCTTGCTTGTCACTGATGGGTGAGTATACAAATCTCAAGTGATGAGGTGAGGTGTATGCCACACCAACTATTTCGTGCAGTATTGGCGTGACGATGATCTTCTCGTTCTACATCTACACGCGCAGTGGGTCGTGTCTGTACCAGGAGAAATGGAATGTGGCGGGTGGTAAAAGTGTGACGTACTCGGACCCAGAAGAGGAGAAGCGTTTGCTGTTTGGACTGCTGTTCTCGCTCAAGGAGTTTGTGGGGAAGATTGCCCCGACGCAGACGACGGATCCATTTGGGGAACCTGCTGCTGCGACGGGAGCTCCTGAAGGAATGCAGAGATACCAGACCAACACATACACTTGCCATCAATATGAGACGCCTAGTGGACTGCGCTTCGTGATGATGACGGACAATCAGGCGGGTGATATGACTCCGACGCTCAAGTACATCTACTCTCAGATCTATGTGGAGACGGTGGTGAGCAACCCGCTGAGTGACACGAAGAGTGGCAAACCAATCACTAGTCAGCTCTTCCGTACGCAACTCACGCAATACCTTGAGAGTCAACCGTGCTTCAGGTAGTTGATGACTGATGCAGCAGCATTGATGCAAAAGAAAAATTGTGCATCATGTTTCAGTGTGTAGACCTTCGTGTTTGCTATTCGTTTCATGATGAAGGGAAGAAGCCTTGGAGAATGTTGACTACTTCGGCTGCTGTGGGTCGCAGAGCTGCCTCATGTTGCCAGCATCGTTGAATGAGGTCACGGAGTGGCTAAGCAAAGGAATGGTTTAGTCGTTCGATCAATAACACCTTGTGCGTATAAACCTCTTACCAGCGGTGTCTTAGGTGAGATAATGGGTCGCCTCCTCTCCTGGACAACTGCAATGGGGATCTGAGCAGGAGCTAAATCTTTAAAAGGCGCGGTGCCTTCACATATTTCCCACATGATGACACCAAAGCTGTATACATCTGCTGACAATGAGTACTTCTGGCTGATAAGAACTTCCCTGTTGTGATATGAAATACTTCAGGGTCAAAACATCTAGCCTTCGTTCGCCATTGCCAATTGCGTAGCACGTACGGGGCCATCCACTGAAATGTGCCGCAACACCCAGTCATTAGCTTTGATTGATCGTTTGATCGCGAAATCCCAAAGTCTGTACGTAAGCACACGACAACGGCTCAGTTATGCCACTCAGGGAGTATTAATTACGTCGATCGTACCAGCAAGTTTTACTCGTCCCTCGGCGGTCATGAGCAAATTGCTTTAGATCAAGCGTGTCAGACTATCAAATATTGAAATGCAGCAAGCTTACATACACAAACTTACAGAGATTTTAGGTCCCTGGGTTTTCGCAGGATACAAGCTTAGTGAGGAGAAACCCTATTAAAGAGATAAAGATTCCAGCATACCTGTGAATAATGTCGAATGAATGGAGAAACTGTAGTCCGCGAGCAACATCGAGCTAATCAAAACAACACAAATCAAAGCAGAATTACAATAACAGAAATTCGTTTGAAGTGCTATGAACATACAATCATGAGAACTCGTTTAGTCCAGGATGTCGGAAACGGTGGAATTCGCCGCGTTTTGTCGGGGACGCCGTTGATCAACTCACTACAACCCAAAAGTTAGTTTCACTGATTTTGCTATCATTCAAGGCAACGTACAAAAGTGAAAACGGAAGGTATTCCAACACGAGTGCCAGTGGATTCGTGCAAACCGCGAGGAGTAACACCAGTGATGGGTTCGGGCCGAGTTGCTGCATCATGTCCACTTCATTTGCGAACTCATGCTCTACTGCGTTGCGGTCAATTCCTGTGAAACTGTAACACCCTTCTTGTGTTGAATTCCTCGTTAACAGTTACGAAAAATACGAGATGAACTTACGATTTCACCGCAACCTCCGCTCCTCGCCAACTCCCCTTGTAAACTTGGCAGCTAACATGTATCGATAATTTTGAGTAATCTGACACTTCTCATGTTAGCGATGTCACCTACCTGCTACCAGTTCCAACCTGCTTTTGAATATCCAGGTCTTTCCACTCCACTTCCCGTACTGCACACCCTGGCTTGAGAATTTTAGTCAAGAAAGGTGAGCTTACCTGAAGACGCGACGGTGAAACGGGCGGAGCTACTCCTAGCAGTTTTTCCGGAGATTGGTGATTCAATCCTAGTAGATCCACGCTACCTACGGGAGCAGGTGAGCTCAACTGATGCCGTGCTGGAGAACCAGGCATGGATCCATCGGCTTTCTTTGGAGATAGGTGGCTTATCCCAAGCAGATCAACACTGGCAACGGGGGCAGGCGATCTTTGCTCTTCAGCTATGTGGTGAAGGTGAATGTGAACTTTCAGGATTTACACTTGAAAATTATTTGACTAACCTTGAAGGAGAATATAAACAACAGACACGTTGCTGGAGAAAATCCGACGTACATCCTGCATGCAGCAACCAGAAAGAATATAGTAAACTGCTTTACCTGTGTCAAATCAAGCATGTTTCTCATACCTCGTCGGACTTTAATAATACAGCTTCTTGTGGGCTTGCATCATAATCGTCAGTTCATTCTCTCATGGAGACTGCAGCTAGAGTTTAGGATTGAAAATACCTTTTGAGGAGCTTCAACGAGACACTCGGATGCATTGCGGCTGAAATGTGGGGCTCAATGGCTTGCCGAAGTTCCAACAGAGTCCGAATCATTGGCACGGGAAACTGCTTAACTATCTCTTTCCACTTGCATCGGAAAAGCATTTGTCGCGAATCGCCTACATATATGGCAAGGAAAATGTAAATCGTTTAGCCTGGTGTTGTGAACGAAACCTCCTACCTTTTACAAACATTTCAGTGTATAAAGTCAGTGCTGAGGGCGCTGGCAAAGGCATATTGGCATCGAACAACGGTTGCACGGTGGCAAAACCTGATGGTGCGCTAGTAGACCCATCTAATTGGGAACACAAGTCCTTAATGAACATGCGTAGACTGTACCCTTGTGGCCATCCGCCTTGCAACCACGACAGCCGTCCATTTTGAAACAAAGAGCGAGGAAGTCTCTGTCATCATTACCCGAGGGAAACAATGTGAGACTAATTAGTAAGAGCATTTGCGGTGAATGCACTTACTTCACTCCCCCCAATACAGTATATCAAAGGCGATTCTGCTGGAAATACCGGCGAAATCCGAAGAGCAAATTCAATCCTTCCTTCGCTACCTTCATGATGCTGAGACTGGACAACAGAGCGTGGGTGTGAGTTCCAAGCAATATCAGCTAACTCAAGCGCACTCACATTCTTCTTGAGCACAGCAAGTTGTATATCAACACCACTGCTCTCCGTTGACCCTGTTCTGATGATGCGAATTCTGCCGCATCACCGTTAGACTCTAACACAGAAACCGCAATGGATTCTCACCGCCACTTACTTACCCATCCACTCGCGGAAGTTTTCGCAGCTCTTTGTGAATCTGAATGTAGGTGATCATGTTCTGTAGCTGGTGCTGCGTCGTCTGAGAGGCGCAACAAACAGAGTTTGCATAAGGACATGAAGGTGTAAAGGTTGCTCAGACGAACGCACTAGAGGTAGGAAGGATAGGTCTGGGACGGCATTTGCGTGGTGCATTTTTGCCGCTCGAAGGCTGATGGTGGTAATGCCGACTACTGAAGGGAGTTGAAGTAACGGTTGTGAAAATGGCTACATATGTGCAACTCGTCACTAAACTGTGGTTTGTATTACCATGCGACGCAAAGGTGGCACTTCAGCTTCCTCCAGGATTCCGGTGGAAAGCAGTTGATACTTCGCCTTTGGATCAGCATTTGAAATGCGCTATAAAGCGCTGAAGTCTATGGCATATTGTGGACGCCAAATGTTTCCTGAAAAATACTGACAGCTTTTGTGGACGACGGTCGTTGTGAGACACCAATATCCACTTCCGCTCTCAATGCAGGAAGTCATGGTAGTTCATTTCCACTTTTGATTCCAAGCGCACAACCTCCACCAACAACACAGCTCAAGATGACCCGTTTCCCCTCGTGCCTCGCCATCGCGACCTTTGCCGCTGTCGCCTCAGCTGACATCGTGAACGACGTGACCTCGGCGGCTAATACTGCTGAAAGCGCCGTGACCAGTGCAGCCAATACTGCTGCCAGCGCTGCCTCGCCCGCCGTGGACTCTGCTGGAAGCTGGGTTAGTGGAGCTGTCGACACAATCTCAAGTGCCGCCGGGACGGCTGCAAATGCAACTGGCAGCTGGATCGATGGAGCTGTCGACACAATCTCCAGTGCTGCTGGTCCAGCAGTTAGTGAGGCAGGCAGTATGCTTGACAGCGCGGCGAGCGCTATCAGCTCTGCGGCTGACGAAATTTCAAGCGCTATTGGAGATGACAGCGGCTCTTCTTCAGCCTCATTGACTACTGTCTCTATGTCTGTCATCCTCGTGGCCGTGGGTCTCGTGATGAACTTTGCTTAGGCAGTAATGGCATCTAGACAGCAGCAGCAGTCCGAGCTAAATAAATTCTCTTATCTTATATTTTGCATTTACAATGTCAGTGGCACCGCAGATCAACCTCTTCTCATATCAACTAATACATCAACAATTCCAGAGCTTACTTCGTGTACGAATTGTGTTGAAGTGGTCTGAAACGCTCGATGATTGGTCAATTTTCTCCCACAGAGTTTCTTGTGACCACTGTAGAACTGTTGCGAATATGTGGAGCTCTTTGTGTCGCGCTGCATCTCGTGGCGGTGCACGGCGATTACTGGGTATCAGAACGGGTGCGAGCACACGCACGTTTGCTGCGGATTCTCTGTCAGCTGCTTATGCCGTCGCAGGTGCTGGACTTGCGGTGGTAGCGGTCATTAA